>JAHLWY010001264.1:0-23882 GCA_020002185.1 Paraescarpia echinospica | reverse complement strand
GTTTGGGCACGCATGCTATCCAGGCATGTACGTTTGGAACTGAATGTACAAGGGCTTGTTTAAATTGAGTGGATTTCCAGTCCCTTCAAAGATAACTACTATCAAACATAAAATAAAAAACATGGTGAAAAATGATTGACTGTACTTTCTTTAAAAAAAATGGAGTTCGCTGGTTGTCTCCCTTTACACAACATCCATATTCAACAATATGACCATAAACCAGATTTCCTGATAAACATCTACATGCTACAACAATACTGATTTTAGTGCAATAAAACATGTATTCATAGTATACTCAAGCTGAACAAACACGCCAACAGTTTCAGGGTAATCCACCATTAAAAAAATCACTTGGCAAGTTTCTGCTCGCAAAATAACATTAACATTTTCTGGATTAAATCAAATTTCAATATCTGAAGCTGGGAAGAGGAGTGGCCAGTGTCTTGAAGCATTCATACATACGATCCTTCATATGAAAGGTAGTTACAGACATGTTTCTATGACTGTTATGAGTAACAAAATCTATGTCAAACGTCCCCATAAGTTCCTGCAAACGAAGGTTTATATGTACGAATGTTTCATGAAACTGGTCCCAGGTATAGGAGCTAATTGTAAGTAACAAAGAACTGAGGTGAGAATTACCTTGGGTCTTACACCCTTCAGGTAGTTCGGGATGTTCAAATTCCCTCTGCTAGCGCATCTGTCAAAGAAAAAACACACTTACTATTAGAAAAGGTGTTTCAAAAATAAATAAGTTACTTGGCAGCTTTCACTGGAGTTGTATGGAGAAACTTCACACCAAATTTAGTAATCTAAGTCCAGTGCTTACTACTATATTTGTATACGTAATTTACATTATAAACAATGGAATAAACAAAAGAAACATATTTCTATTAAATCACTAGTTATTTGAGTGAAGAGGTTCATCGGACTGCAAGGTTCAAATTGGTAATATTTTGGGCATATTTTCCAGTCAATTTACCTTTTTTTGCTGCGTCTGCTAATCAACAATCTTCATTAGACAGCTAGCTACCTTTACATGGCAATGCTTGTCATGTGTTAGTTTGCTTAAAACAAAGATTGTGAACATGTCACACATGCTTGCACATACCTTCTGTAGTTCAGCCTCGGATGGTGCTGGAGTTTTTACCTCATTTTCATATGTTCTGCTTCTGAAAAATATATGCAACTTCAAAGACAATTACTATTAAAATTACTTATCCTCTGGAAGCAATATCTTGGTAGTTTGTAAGGTCAAAACACAAGCAACAAAGTCTTTAGTTTGACATTACTTGCCAGATGACACCACACACACAGAATATTTTCACAAAGTATTCCTACCAAATATCTGATCAAGATAATGTAACTTTGAACGGTTACATGCCATGGAAGTTACGTAAACCGTCCTCATCTGACCAGTGGACAATTTACATTACTGATGAAGATAGTGTAACTTTGAACGGTTATTTGCCATGGAAGTTACGTAAATCGTCCCCATCTGATCAGTGGACAACTTACATTACTGATGAAGATAGTGTAACTTTGAACGGTTACTTACCATGGAAGTTATGTAAACCGTCCCCATCTGATCAGTGGACAATTTACATTACTTCAAACCGTCATTTACCATTTCTAACTTACATCATTTGCCAGCGAAGCTATTGGTATAACTGGTATCGAGGGATTTTGTAGAGACACAACTGACCGGCTGATCCAGCTAGTGGGACAAAGTACAAGTAAATGGGTTGACCAAATTAATTGAACATTTGTTTGCTACAAATAGTCCTACACCAGTTTATAAAAAAAATGTCTTACATTTATTTCCAGTTTGACAACTCAAAATAAGGTCATGCGAAGTGATTAAGATCGAGGGATGCTCTCACCTGTCATCACCCATTGTGTGGAAGATGCTGGTCTTGGCGATGACTTCCTCAGGTTCATCGTCTTCAGGCGGTGGTTCGTTGATCCATGCGTCAAGTTCAAGGCTACACAGACGAACACTTCATGCATTCGTTCTTCAAATATTTTTGTAATTCATAAATTTGCAAAGTAAAAAAAACATACTTTTTTGTATCTGTTCAAACAAACAAACCACCACACCACCTACATGTCGAGTGGGACTTAAGATTCTTACCGATACAACATGGCTTCCAAATCATACCAACAGCTGCTGGAGATCAACCAACGTGACAGTTGTCACGACACGACCCGCCACGATGCCCGGTTCTGATATCAACAATAGGTGTATTAATATAAGTTCCACTTGTTTCCCCATCACGCTATGTGATGACGACTAAACCATTACACACCCATATGTAATGTTATATTTTCTTTGGGACTTCTATGACCACCTTTTATGAGATGAAAATGCATGAAATGTATTGCAGGGATATCCTTGTGAGAGAGAACACATATATTGCAGATGTAAGGAAGAAGATCAATTGTCAATTTATTAGAAACTATTAAAACCAGTCACATTAAAACCATTACAGATCTCACTACATTTCAATTTTGTGGACTTCAAGGCTGCATCTGACACCATTTGGAGGGATGCATTGTGGAAGATGTTGAGATCTGTTGGGGTGTACCCCAAAATGACATCACTGATTGAGGCCATGTACGAGAATGTTGAATATGCTGTTACCATCAATGGTCAGTTGACAGATTGGTTCAAAGTTGAAATAGGAGTGAGGCTGTCTGCTCTCACCTATCCTGTTCAACTTGTTCCTTCAGTTTGTCATGGCTGACCTGATGAGCCTACCTAAGGAGTTCAAACTAAATACAGACCTCAGACATCAGGTATGCTGACAACACAACACTAATATGTACCATATTCGAGAAACTACAATTTGCAACTGAACCGCTTCAAGCAGCCTGTAACAACTAGGGTATGACAATCACTCTCTCCAATTGCAAATTAATCATCTCATCAGACAAGCATATCATCCTGGAAAATGAAGAACTCAAGATTGTGACAGTTCTGCTTCCTAGGCAGCACAGTACTTTTATGTTGACAGGCGAATAGCCTAAGCATCAGCAGCCTTTGGTAGATTCAGAAACAACATATTTTCAAACAAAAGAATGAAAGCCAGACTATATAGGACCCTTATACTGCCTACAGTAATCTATGGTGCCGAAACCTGGACACTACGATCGCAAGAGATGCAGTCTCTTGAAGTTTTTGAGATGCGTTGCCTGCGGGCTATCAGAGGTGTTACTAGGGCAGACAGATGATGAACTAGCCAGATCAGAGATGAGACATTCACCCCTTAATCCATCTCAGATGTTATGAGACATAGAAGACTCCGATGGTTTGGACACATCTGCCATTTGCCAAATGAAAACTTCATGAAAATAGCTTTGAGATTCCTGCTTTTAAGAGCAGAGCGATATGCTCTAGACAGAACAAAATGGAGGGGTGTGACATCCATGAGGATAGCAATGGGTCAAATTTGCCTAGGCATTTAAGTCAAGAACCATTTAGTGTTTTTAAGACACGTACGTATCTATGAAAAACTTCAATGATTTAGGCATAAAAGAAACTACTTGATTATTATTAATTTGTTACAGAAACATCACAGCAAACCTTATCTAAACAATATAGCAAAACCGACATTAGTAACTAACAAAAATGATTTAAGTACAAATTAGTTGAAAACTTATTTTGCACAATGTGTCAAATCTGCCAATACATTTCAAACCAGTCACACTATCAGACACTCCTCAATGTCAATGGAAAGTTTTATCCCTTTGACCTTCCCTTTGGCAACAGGAACCTTCTTCTGCGTCTTTGGTGCAACAGGGTTTAGTTCTCCCGCAAACAACATAGCGACCTCGTCAGCGACCTTTGCCCCTATCCCAATCACCTTGTTCACATACTTGATCAGTTGCGACAGGCAGCAAGCCTGTGAAGGAAGAATTAGAAACGTAGAAATGTTGATACGACTGAATTAATATTTCAACAAACACGATAGAAGTACTGATGTCATTACATAAGATACAACCTATTTCACTTAATCAGACCAATTCATATTAATAATCAACAAAGGAATATGACTGAATAGCCCTGTGATGTTTATAAACTTAATGTGTTGCATCTTCCTGTAGTGTGAGTTTCTGAACATGCCATCAATGTAGAAATTCTGAACACTGGCATCTTTTTCACAACATATTTTGGACATCAGGTAACCGTACATATTTTTCACATAAAACTAATTTTTTCATGTAAACAAGATGATGATCGATTACATAACATTGTGATTGATTAACCAATCAGAAGCATGAAACAACAGAATTGATTAATCAGAACAGCCACAGTCACTAATCTTCACAACTACACACATACCCATTCCTGTACTTTGAGGTCGGCGCTCTGAACAAACATCGGTAGTTTCTCAAGGAGCAGCTCCGTGGTTTTTGTGACAGTCTGTAGGTCATCCTGAGCCTCATCCGTGATGAGGATGCGGGCGTACAGCTTGATGGCATTGTGTACGTAGATGCTCTGGATGTGGCCCGGCAGCTAAATCACCTTCGCTCGCAGCATCAACTCTAAAGTGTTCTGGGGGTCACTCAGGTGTCTGTGGGAAGATGGCGTAGTTGTAATGACATCGTGAGATGTCAAATTTCAATTAAAAACTACTCATATCTTAAGAAAATGTCCAGTGTTTTACAAGACGAACCTTGTTTTATAGTCACCTCGGTAATACACTCACCTCACAATTAGGTCACCCTAGAAAAGTCCCAAATGATTTCCACATACAGTAAAGTATAGGAAATTAGTTCCACTAATATGTTCACCTTGCTATCCAGGTCACTATGTCCAGTCCCAAGGATGACCTTAATAGTGAGGTTGCCCTGTACATCTACATGAAAAAAAGGCACATGCGATATAATTATCAATTTGAATGATGGTAATCAAATAATTTTTGAAATAGGACAGGTGTTTTTCCTTACTTGCTTTTCTATAGGCGGCAATAGGCGACTTAATTATTCTCTGGACCATGTTAACTGATGTAGTCCTACAAAATCACAACCATTTTTATTAGCGTGAAAAGTTCACAGAAAGAGGATACCATCTAAAAATCACTGTCACTTTATTCACCGTCCTTGAACCAAGAAGTAAACCAGTGATCTATCCCGATATGTGGGAAATATATATTCAGGTTTTTACTAGTATCTGTCTCTATCAGTAGCAGCGAGGACGTCAAGGCATAGTTATGCATGTACTCACTCTGAGAACTCTCCACAGATCCAGACTGCCGCATGCAGCACTTCACAGATGCCGTTCCTCTGCGTTGTCCGTCAATGCGTGCGCATTCTCCAACAACACAGCCTGTGCACAAACACAACATGCACGCATGCCATCATCTTCATCATGACAGCGACATATTGTCCTGTCATATTGATGATGACGATTCATATATCGCTAGTCTTTGTACACATACAATTTGATTCTGTCAATGTACTCACGATAGGATTTAAATATTCTGAATCATTCTCTGCCATTCTCAGTACAGCAGTGCATCAACTTGTTTCCATTTCTAGGATTTTCAATATGTCATGTCCAACTTACCACTTGAAGTTGGTGATGTAGTGGTAGTTTGATTGGCTGCAGTTTTCATTGATCTTGGCGAGAAGTTTGTCGCGGTAGTGAGAGCCCTCTGCCTTATCCATGTGCACCATCAATATCTTCATGATCTCCATCAAGTTCTTCTTCGATACCTGCCACAGCAAACTGGCGACTACAACTTTATATCTCGCAATAAAACTAAGTTTTCCATGCCTCTTGCCTCATTTGTTAACGTTTATTTATAGATTTTTCTCAATTGCAGAATACAAATATTGCCTGCAAAATTGTGCTTAATAAGCCCAAATCAGTGTTCACAATTTGAATGTTGCAGCAGAGAAATGTTGAAATTGTATTTATTATAAGCACAACATTCAAGTTGCCGCAGTTAGCACTTACTGCTTAGAAGTGGTTCATTCCAACATTCCTGACCAAATTGGGAAGAAGCAAGTAACACATGTCATCATACATACACTGGGGGTGAGGGGGTACAGAGTGGAAGTAACACATGTCATCATACATACACTGGGGGTGAGGGGGTACAGAGTGGAAGTAACACACGTCATCATACATACACTGGGGGTGAGGGGGTACAGAGTGGAAGTAACACATGTCATCATACATACACTGGGGGTGAGGGGGTACAGAGTGGAAGTAACACATGTCATCATACATACACTGGGGGTAGGGGGTACAGAGTGGAAGTAACACACGTCATCATACATACACTGGGGGTGAGGGGTACTGAGTGGAAGTAACACATGTCATCATACATACACTGGGGGTGAGGGGGTACCGAGTGGAAATAACACATGTCATCATACATACACTGGGGTGAGGGGGTACCGAGTGGAAGTAACACATGTCATCATACATACACTGGGGGTGAGGGGGTACAGAGTGGAAGTAACACACGTCATCATACATACACTGGGGTGAGGGGGTACTGAGTGGAAGTAACACATGTCATCATACATACACTGGGGTGAGGGGTACAGAGTGGAAGTAACACCGTCATCATACATACACTGGGGGAGGGGGTGAGTGGAAGTAACACATGTCATCATACATACACTGGGGGTGAGGGGGTACCGAGTGGAAGTAGCACATGTCATACATACACTGGGGGTGAGGGGGTACCGAGTGGAAGTAACACATGTCATCATACATACACTGGGGTGAGGGGGTACAGAGTGGAAGTAACACATGTCATCATACATACACTGGGGGTGAGGGGTACTGAGTGGAAGTAACACATGTCATCATACATACACTGGGGTGAGGGGGTACCGAGTGGAAGTAACACATGTCATCATACATACACTGGGGGTAGGGGGTACGGAGTGGGAGTACACATGTCATCATACATACACTGGGGTGAGGGGGTACCGAGTGGAAGTAACACATGTCATCATACATACACTGGGGGTGAGGGGGTACCGAGTGGAAGTAACACATGTCATCATACATACACTGGGGGTGAGGGGGTAGCGAGTGGAAGTAACACATGTCATTATACATACACTGGGAGTGAGAGGGTAGCGAGTGGAAGTAATACATGTCATCATACATATACACTGGGGTGAGGGGGTACCGAGTGGAAGTAACACATGTCATTATACATACACTGGGGGTGAGAGGGTACTGAGTGGAAATAACACATGTCATCATACATATATTGGGGTGAGGGGGTACCGAGTGGAAGTAGCACATGTCATCATACATACACTGGGTGTGGGGGGGGGGTACCGAGTGGAAGTAACACACGTCATCATACATACACTGGGGTGAGGGGGTACTAGTGGAGTAACACATGTCATCATATACATACACTGGGGTGAGGGGTACAGAGTCTGGAGTAACACACGTCATCCATACATACAGGGTGTGAGGTACAGAGTGGAAGTAACACACGTCATCATACATACACTGGGGTGAGGGGGTACTGAGTGGAAGTAACACATGTCATCATACATACACTGGGGGTGAGGGGTACCGAGTGGAAGTAACACATGTCATCATACATACACTGGGGGTGAGGGGGTACAGAGTGGAAGTAACACACGTCATCATACATACACTGGGGGTGAGAGGTACTGAGTGGAAGTAGCACATGTCATCATACATACACTGGGGTGAGGGGGTACAGAGTGGAAGTAACACATGTCATGATACATACACTGGGGTGAGGGGGTACCGAGTGGAAGTAACACACGTCATCATACATACACTGGGGGGGAGGGGGTACAGAGTGGAAGTAACACACGTCATCATACATAAACTGGGGGTGAGGGGTACCAAGTGGAAGTAGCACATGTGATCATATATACACTGGGGGTGAGGGGGTAGCAAGTGGAAGTAGCACATGTAATCATACATACACTGGGGTGAGGTGGTACCGAGTGGAAGTAGCACATGTCATCATTCATACACTGGGTGTGGGGGGGTACCGAGTGGAAGTAACACATGTCATCATACATACACTGGGGGTGAGTGGGTACCGAACGGAAGTAGCACGTCATCATACATACACTGGGAGTGAGGGGGTAGTGAGTGAAAGTAACTCACGTCATCATACATACACTGAGGGTGTACTGAATGGAAGTAACACATGTCATCATATATACACTGGGGGTGAGGGGGTACCGAGTGAAAATAACACATGTCATCATACATACACTGGGTTGAGGGGATAGTGAGTGAAAGTAGCACATGTCATCATATATACACTGGGGGTGGAGGGGTACCAAGTGGAAGTAACACATGTCATCATACATACACTGGGGTTGAGAGGGTACAGAGTGGAAGTAGCACATGTCATGACACATACACTGGGGGTGAGGGGGTGAGGGGGTAAAGAGTGGAAGTAACACATGTCATCATACATACACTGGGGATGAGGTGGTGAGGGGGTAACGAGTGGAAGTAACACATGTCATCATACATACACTGGGGTTGTGGGGGTACCGAGTTGAAGTAACACATGTCATCATACATACACTGGAGGTGAGAGAATACCGAGCGAAAGTAGCACATGTCATCATACATACACTGGGGGTGGGGGGGGGGTACCGAGTGGAAGTAACACGTCATCATACATACACTTGGGTTGAGGGGGTAGCGAGTGAAAGTAACACTTGTCATCATACATACACTATAGGTGAGGGGGTACTGAGTGGACATAAAACATGTCATCATACATACACTGGGGGTGAGGGGGTACCGAGTGGAATTAGCACATGTCATCATATTTACACTGGGGAGAGGGGGTACCGAGCGGAAGTAGCACGTCATCATACATATACTGGGGGTGAGGGGGTACAGAGTTGAAGTAACACGTCATCATACATACACTGGAGGTGAGAGGTTACAGAGTGGAAGTAGCACATGTCATGACACATACACTGGGGGTGAGGGTTGTGAGGGGGTAACGAGTGGAAGTAACACATGTCATCATGAATACACTGGGGATGAGGGGGTACCAAATGGAAGTAGCACATGTCATCATACATACACTGGGGGTGAGGGTGTGAGGGGGTACAGAGTGGAAGTAACACATGTCATCATACATAAACTGGGGGTGAGGGGTACGAAGCGGAAGTAGAACATGTCAACATACATACACTGGGGGTGAGGGGTACCGAGCGGAAGTAACACATGTCATCATACATACACTGGGGGTGAGGGGGTACTGAGTTGAAGTAACACATGTCATCATACATACACTAGGGGGGTGGGGCTACCGAGTTGAAGTAACACATGTCATCATGCATACACTGGAGGTGAGAGAATACCGAGCATATGTAGCACATGTCATCATACATACACTGGGGGTGGGGGGGTTCCGAGTGGAAGTAGCACATGTCATGATACATACACTGGGGGTGAGGGGGTACCGAATGGAAGTAGCACATGTCATTATACATACACTGATGGTGAGGGGATAGCGAGTGGAAGTAACACATGTCATCATACATACCCTGGGGGTGAGGGGTACTGAGCGCAAGTAGCACATGTCATGATACATAAACTGGGGGTGAGGGGGTATCGAGTGGAAGTAGCACATGTCATGATACATACATTGGGGGTGAGGGGGTACCGAATGGAAGTAGCACATGTCATCATACATACACTGAGGGTGAGGGGATAGCGAGTGGAAGTAACACACGTCACCATACATATACTGGGGATGAGGGGGTACCGAGGGGAAGTAACACATGTCATCATACATACACTGGGGGTGAGGGGGCAGCGAGTGGAAGTAACACATGTCATCATACATACACTGGGGTAGGGGGTACCGAGTGGAAGTAACACATGTCATCATACATACACTGGGGGTGAGGGGTACTGAGCAGAAGTAGCACGTCATCATACATACACTGGGGGTGAGAGGGTAGCGAGTGGAAGTAATACATGTCATCATATATACACTGGGGTGAGGGGGTACAGAGTGGAAGTAACACATGTCATCATACATACACTGGGGGTGAGAGGGTACTGAGTGGAAGTAACACATGTCATCATACATACACTGGGGTGAGGGTGTACCGAGTGGAAGTAATGCATGTCATCATACATACACTGGGGGTGAGAGGGTACTGAGTGGAAGTAACACATGTCATCATACATACACTGGGGGTGAGGGGGTACCGAGTGGGAGTAGCATATGTCATCATACATACACTGGGAGTGAGGGGGTACCGAGTGGAATTAGCACATGTCATCATATTTACACGGGGGAGAGGGGGTACCGAGTTGAAGTAACACATGTCATCATACATACACTGGGGTTGTGGGGGTACCGAGTTGAAGTAACACATGTCATCATACATACACTGGAGGTGAGAGAATACCGAGCGAAAGTAGCACATGTCATCATACATACACTGGGGGTGGGGGGGTACCGAGTGGAAGTAACACGTCATCATACATACACTTGGGTTGAGGGGGTAGCGAGTGAAAGTAACACATGTCATCATACATACACTAAAGGTGAGGGGGTACTGAGTGGACATAAAACATGTCATCATACATACACTGGGGGTGAGGGGGTACCGAGTGGAATTAGCACATGTCATCATATTTACACGGGGGAGAGGGGGTACCAAGCGGAAGTAGCACGTCATCATACATATACTGGGGGTGAGGGGGTACAGAGTTGAAGTAACACATGTCATCATACATACACTGTGGGTGAGGGGGTACCGAGTTGAAGTAACACATGTCATCATACATACACTAGGGGTGTGGGGCTACCGAGTTGAAGTAACACATGTCATCATACATACACTGGAGGTGAGAGAATACCGAGCGGAAGTAGCACATGTCATCATACATACACTGGGGGTGGGGGGGGTTCCGAGTGGAAGTAGCACATGTCATGATACATACACTGGGGGTGAGGGGATAGCGAGTGGAAGTAACACAAGTCATCATACATACCCTGGGGGTGAGGGGTACTGAGCGCAAGTAGCACATGTCATGATACATAAACTGGGGGTGAGGGGGTATCGAGAGGAAGTAGCACATGTCATGATACATACATTGGGGGTGAGGGGGTACCGAATGGAAGTAGCACATGTCATTATACATACACTGAGGGTGAGGGGATAGCGAGTGGAAGTAACACACGTCACCATACATATACTGGGGATGAGGGGGTACCAAGTGGAAGTAACACATGTCATCATACATACACTGGGGGTGAGGGGGCAGCGAGTGGAAGTAATACATGTCATCATACATACACTGGGGTAGGGGGTACCGAGTGGAAGTAACACATGTCATCATACATACACTGGGGGTGAGGGGTATTGAGCAGAAGTAGCACATGTCATCATACATACACTGGGGGTGAGAGGGTAGCGAGTGGAAGTAATACATGTCATCATATATACACTGGGGTGAGGGGGTACAGAGTGGAAGTAACACATGTCATCATACATACACTGGGGGTGAGAGGGTACTGAGTGGAAGTAACACATGTCATCATACATACACTGGGGTGAGGGTGTACCGAGTGGAAGTAATGCATGTCATCATACATACACTGGGGGTGAGGGGGTACCGAGTGGGAGTAGCATATGTCATCATACATACACTGGGAGTGAGGGGGTACCGAGTGGAAGTAACACATGTCATGATACATACACTGGGGTGAGGGTGTACCGAGTGGAAGTAACACATGTCATCATACATACACTGGGGGTGAGAGGGTACTGGGGTGAGGGTGTACCGAGTGGAAGTAACACATGTCATCATACATACACTGGGGGTGAGAGGGTACTGAGTGGAAGTAACACATGTCATCATACATACATTGGGGTGAGAGCGTACCGAGTGGAAGTAGCACATGTCATCATACATACACTGGGTGTGGGGGGGGGTACCGAGTGGAAGTAACACATGTCATCATACATACACTGGGGGTGAGGGGGTAGCAAGTGGAAGTAGCACATGTAATCATACATACACTGGGGGGAGGGGGTACAGAGTGGAAGTAACACATGTTTTCATACATAAACTGGGGGTGAGGGGTACCAAGCGGAAGTAGCACATGTCATCATACATACACTGGGGGTGAGGGTTACCGAGCGGAAGTAACACATGTCATCATACATACACTGGGGGTGAGGGGGTAACGAGTTGAAGTAACACATGTCATCATACATACACTGGGGGTGTGGGGGTACCGAGTTGAAGTAACACATGTCATGATACATACACTGGAGGTGAGAGAATACCGAGCGGACGTAGCACGTGTCATCATACATACACTGGGGGTGGGGGGGTTCTGAGTGGAAGTAGCACATGTCATGATACATACACTGGGGGTGAGGGGGTACCGAATGGAAGTAGCACATGTCATTATACATACACTGAGGGGGAGGGGATAGCGAGTGGAAGTAACACATGTCATCATACATACCCTGGGGGTGAGGGGTACTGAGCGCAAGTAGCACATGTCATGATACATAAACTGGGGGTGAGGGGGTATCGAGTGGAAGTAGCACATGTCATGATACATACATTGGGGATGAGGGGGTACCGAATGGAAGTAGCACATGTCATTATACATACACTGAGGGTGAGGGGATAGCGAGTGGAAGTAACACACGTCACCATACATATACTGGGGATGAGGGGTTACCGAGTGGAAGTAACACATGTCATCATACATACACTGGGGATGAGGGGGCAGCGAGTGGAAGTAACACATGTCATCATACATACACTGGGGTAGGGGGTACCGAGTGGAAGTAACACATGTCATCATACATACACTGGGGGTGAGGGGTACTGAGCAGAAGTAGCACATGTCATCATACATACCCTGGGGGTGAGGGGGTAGCGAGTGGAAGTAATACATGTCATCATATATACACTGGGGTGAGGGGGTACAGAGTGGAAGTAACACATGTCATCATACATACACCGGGGGTGAGAGGGTACTGAGTGGAAGTAACACATGTCATCATACATACACTGAAGTGAGGGGGTACCGAGTGGAAGTAATGCATGTCATCATACATACACTGGGGGTGAGGGGGTACCGAGTGGAAGTAGCACATGTCATCATACATACACTGGGAGAGAGGGGGTACCGAGTGGAAGTAACACATGTCATGATACATACACTGGGGGTGAGGGTGTACCGAGTGGAAGTAACACATGTCATCATACATACACTGGGAGTGAGAGGGTACTGAGTGGAAGTAACACATGTCATCATACATACATTGGGGTGAGGGGGTACCGAGTGGAAGTAGCACATGTCATCATACATACACTGGGTGTGGGGGGGGGTACCGAGTGGAAGTAACACATGTCATCATACATACACTGGGGGTGAGGGGGTAGCAAGTGGAAGTAGCACATGTAATCATACATACACTGGGGTGAGGGGGTACAGAGTGGAAGTAACACATGTTTTCATACATAAACTGGGGGTGAGGGGTACCAAGCGGAAGTAGCACATGTCATCATACATACACTGGGGGTGAGGGTTACCGAGCGGAAGTAACACATGTCATCATACATACACTGGGGGTGAGGGGGTAACGAGTTGAAGTAACACATGTTATCATACATACACTGGGGGTGTGGGGGTACCGAGTTGAAGTAACACATGTCATCATACATACACTGGAGGTGAGAGAATACCGAGCTAACGTAGCACGTGTCATCATACATACACTGGGGGTGGGGGGGTTCTGAGTGGAAGTAGCACATGTCATGATACATACACTGGGGGTGAGGGGGTACCGAATGGAAGTAGCACATGTCATTATACATACACTGAGGGTGAGGGGATAGCGAGTGGAAGTAACACATGTCATCATACATACCCTGGGGGTGAGGGGTACTGAGCGCAAGTAGCACATGTCATGATACATAAACTGGGGGTGAGGGGGTATCGAGTGGAAGTAGCACATGTCATGATACATACATTGGGGGTGAGGGGGTACCGAATGGAAGTAGCTCATGTCATTATACATACACTGAGGGTGAGGAGATAGCGAGTGGAAGTAACACACGTCACCATACATATACTGGGGATGAGGGGGTACCGAGTGGAAGTAACACATGTCATCATACATACACTGGGGGTGAGGGGGCAGCGAGTGGAAGTAACACATGTCATCATACATACACTGGGATAGGGGGTAACGAGTGGAAGTAACACATGTCATCATACATACACTGGGGGTGAGGGGTACTGAGCAGAAGTAGCACATGTCATCATACATACACTGGGGGTGAGAGGGTAGCGAGTGGAAGTAATACATGTCATCATATATACACTGGGGTGAGGGGGTACAGAGTGGAAGTAACAGATGTCATCATACATACACTGGGGGTGAGAGGGTACTGAGTGGAAGTAACACATGTCATCATACATACACTGAGGTGAGGGTGTACCGAGTGGAAGTAATGCATGTCATCATACATACACTGGGGGTGAGGGGGTACCGAGTATGAGTAGCATATGTCATCATACATACACTGGGAGTGAGGGGGTACCGAGTGGAATTAGCACATGTCATCATATTTACACGGGGGAGAGGGGGTACCGAGTTGAAGTAACACATGTCATCATACATACACTGGGGTTGTGGGGGTACCGAGTTGAAGTAACACATGTCATCATACATACACTGGAGGTGAGAGAATACCGAGCGAAAGTAGCACATGTCATCATACATACACTGGGGGTGGGGGGGGTACCGAGTGGAAGTAACACGTCATCATACATACACTTGCGTTGAGGGGGTAGCGAGTGAAAGTAACACATGTCATCATACATACACTAAAGGTGAGGGGGTACTGAGTGGACATAAAACATGTCATCATACATACACTGGGGGTGAGGGGGTACCGAGTGGAATTAGCACATGTCATCATATTTACACGGGGGAGAGGGGGTACCGAGCGGAAGTAGCACATCATCATACATATACTGGGGGTGAGGGGGTACAGAGTTGAAGTAACACGTCATCATACATACACTGGAGGTGAGAGGTTACAGAGTGGAAGTAGCACATGTCATGACACATACACTGGGGGTGAGGGTTGTGAGGGGGTAACGAGTGGAAGTAACACATGTCATCATGCATAAACTGGGGATGAGGGGGTACCAAATGGAAGTAGCACATGTCATCATACATACACTGGGGGTGAGGGGGTACAGAGTGGAAGTAACACATGTCATCATACATAAACTGGGGGTGAGGGGTACGAAGCGGAAGTAGAACATGTCAACATACATACACTGGGGGTGAGGGGCACCGAGCGGAAGTAACACATGTCATCATACATACACTGGGGGTGAGGGGGTACCGAGTTGAAGTAACACATGTCATCATACATACACTAGGGGTGTGGGGCTACCGAGTTGAAGTAACACATGTCATCATACATACACTGGAGGTGAGAGAATACCGAGCGGAAGTAGCACATGTCATCATACATACACTGGGGGTGGGGGGGGGTTCCGAGTGGAAGTAACACATGTCATCATACATACACTGGGGGTGAGGGGGCAGCGAGTGGAAGTAACACATGTCATTATACATACACTGGGGGTAGGGGGTACCGAGTGGAAGTAACACATGTCATCATACATACACTGGGGGTGAGGGGTACTGAGCAGAAGTAGCACATGTCATCATACATACACTGGGGGTGAGAGGGTAGCGAGTGGAAGTAATACATGCTATCATATATACACTGGGGTGAGGGGGTACAGAGTGGAAGTAACACATGTCATCATACATACACTGGGGGTGAGAGGGTACTGAGTGGAAGTAACACATGTCATTATACATACACTGGGGTGAGGGGGTACCGAGTGGAAGTAATACATGTCATCATACATACACTGAGGGTGAGGGGGTACGGAGTGGGAGTAGCACATGTCATTATACATACACTGGGAGTGAGGGGGTACCGAGTGGAAGTAACACATGCCATGATACATACACTGGGGGTGAGGGGGTACCGAGTGGAAGTAACACATGTCATCATACATACACTGAGGTGAGGGGGTAGTGAGTGGAAGTAACACATGTCATCATACAAACACTGGGGGTGAGGGTTACTGAGTGAAAGTAACACATGTCATCATACACACATTGGGAGTGAGAGGGTAGCGAGTGGAAGTAATACATGTCATCATATATATACACTGGGGTGAGGGGGTACCGAGTGGAAGTAACACATGTCATCATACATACGCTGGGGGTGAGAGGGTACTGAGTGGAAGTAACACATGTCATCATACATATATTGGGGTGAGGGAGTACCGAGTGGAAGTAGCACATGTCATCATACATACACTGGGTGTGTGTGTGGGGGGGGGTACCGAGTGGAAGTAACACATGTCATCATACATACACTGGGGGTGAGAGGGTACCAAACGGAAGCAGCTCGTCATCAAACATACACTGGGAGTGAGGGGGTAGCGAGTGAAAGTAACACATGTCATCATACATACACTGAGGGGTAGGGGGTACTGAGAGGACGTAACACATGTCATCATATGTACACTGGGGGTGACGGGGTACCAAATGGAAGTAGCACATGTCATCATACATGCACTGGGGGTGAGGGGGTAGCAAGTGGAAGTAGCACATGTAATCTTACATACACTGGGGGTGAGGGGTACCGAGCAGAAGTAACAAATGTCATCATACATACACTGGGGGTGAGGGGGTACCGAGTTGAAGTAACACATGTCATCATACATACACTGGAGGTGAGAGAATACCGAGCGGAAGTAGCACATGTCATCATACATACACTGGGGGTGGCGGGGGGGTACCGAGTGGAAGTAGCACATGTCATCATACATACACTGAGGGTGAGGGGATAGCGAGTGGAAGTAACACACATCATCATACATATACTGGGGGTGAGGGGGTACCGAGTGGAAGTAACACATGTCATCATACATACACTGGGGTTAAGGGGGTACCGAGTGGAAGTAACACATGTCATCATACATACACTGGGGTGAGGGGGTACCGAGTTGAAGTAACACATGTCAATATACATACACTGGGGGTGAGGGGGTACCGAGATGAAGTAACACATGTCATCATACATACACTGGGGGTGAGAGGGTACCGAGCGGAAGTAGCATATGTCATCATACATAAACTGGAGGTGAGGGGGTAGCGAGTGGAAGTAACACATGTCATCATACATACACTGGGGGTGAGGGGGTACCGAGTGGAAGTAACACATGTCATCATACATACACTGGGGTGAGGGGATACCGAGTGGAAGTAGCACATGTCATGATACATACACTGGGGGTGAGGGGGTACCGAATGGAAGTAGCACATGTCATCATACATACACCGAGGGTGAGGGGATAGCGAGTGGAAGTAACACCAGATACATTTTACCATCAAAGTAAAATCAGAAAGGAATAGTAAAAAGGAGTATAGGAGACATTTCCACAAAGGAAGGTATAAGGACATGAGGGAAATATTTAGCAAAGATAGACTGGAATAAGACACGGAAAAATAAGACGGCAACAGAATGCTGGAATATATTAAAGAGTGAAATTAAGTGCATAGTCGATAAATTTGTACCCTTCAAAAAACAAGGAAAACGGTCCAAAAAAAAACACTTATCGAAAGAAGCCATTAGAAAAATTAAGTACAAACAAATGATGTGGAAGTCATATAGATGTACTGGAAATGATGAAGACTACAACAGTTATAAAGAAGCACTTAACCAAGCTACAGCTGAAATTAGAAATTCAAGGAGAAGCTATGAACAACAATTAGCTAGTAATATAAAACATGACAGCAAGAGTTTTTATGCGTATGTTCGAAGCAAACAGAAAGTTCAAGATAAAGTCGGTCCTCTAGAAGATAGTGCTGGAAATATAATATCAGAGGGATTCTTAATGGCAGAAGACCTGAATGAGTACTTTAGTTCAGTGTTTACCAGGAAGATATTAGTTCACTGCCAGTACCAGAGGCTAAGTTCAAGGGGGCAGATTCAGACTATTTAGGACAATTAATTGTAACCCCGGAAATGGTAGGTAAGAAAATAAGGGCTATGAAGGATAATAAATCACCTGGAGTGGATGTATTCCACCCAAACTACTATTGGAAATTGTAGAACAAATTAGCATACCGCTTGATACAGTTTTCAATTTGTCATTAGAAGAGGGAGTGGTTCCTTTAGAATGGAAAGAAGCAAACATTATGCCGTTATTCAAAAAAGGTTCGAGAAACAAGTCAGAGAACTATAGACCAGTGAGTTTAACATCAATGATTTGTAAATTGTTAGATAGTCTAATTAAAGATCACATGGTGGATTTTCTTGTTAAACAAAACTTGATAAACCAATCTCAACATGGTTTTAAAAAGCGAGGTCATGCTTAACAAATATGTTTTTTTTTTGGAAGACATCACTAAGTGGGTAGATGAGGGATCACCAGTAGATATCGTCTACTTAGATTTTCAAAAAGCTTTCGACAAAGTACCACATCAATGATTACTGCTTAAACTAAAGGCCCATGGCATAGGAAATGGTATAATAAACTGGATAGAACAATGGCTGATTGACAGAAGACAACGTGTAGTAGTTGATGGGGAGGCTTCAAACTGGAAATCGGTATTGAGTGGGGTACCACAGGGATCAGTATTAGGTCCTATATTATTCTTAATATATATCAACGATTTGGATGATGAAATAACAAGCAAGGTGTTGAAATTTGCGGATGATACAAGTGTTTAGAAGGATTAAAAGTGATGGAGATAGATAGCATTTACAAGATGATCTTGACAGGTTGATCAAATGGTCTGAAAAGTGGCAAATGCTGTTCAATTTTGGGAAATGTAAATGCCTCCACACAGGACATGGGAACGAAGAAGTAGAATATACAATGGCGGGTACTGTACTAAGTACTACTGTAAAAGAAAAGGACTTAGGGTTAACCATTAGTGCTGATATAAAGGTTTCAGAGCAGTGCGGAATTGCAGCTTCAAAGGGAAATCAAATCCTTGGATTAATTAGGCGAAACATAACGTATAACGAAAAGAGCTAATAATACCGCTGTACAAAACAATAGTTAGGCCTCATTTAGAATATTGTATTCAAGCGTGGAGGCCATATCGCAGGAAGGACATAGATATGCTAGAAAGAGTGCAGAGGAGAGCAACTAAAATGATACCAAAACTGAGGGATCTTAGTTACAAAATACGCCTAAAAAAATGCGGTTTATAGAAGTGTTTAAAATATTGAAGGGTTATGAAAATGTTGATAGAAATATTTTTTCTCATTTAAGAAAGATAGAAGGACTAGAGGACATGAACTTACATTGGCAAATGAGCAGAGTAGATTGGATATAAGAAAGTTTTCATTTTCACAAAGGACTGTAAATGAATGGAACAGATTACCTGCTGATTGTGTGGGTGCTAGTAGCGTGAATATGTTTAAAAATAAAATCGACACATACCTCAGACGGGCGGGATACACATAGATAAAATGGTCGGACTCTCGATAAGCCAATGGGCTTCCTTGTCGACCTGCCACCTAGAGTTAATTCTCTGGGTGGCAATCTTGTTAAATCTTGTTAAAACACACGTCATCATACATATACTGGGGGTGAGGGGGTACCGAGTGAAAGTAACACATGTCATCATACATACACTGGGGGTGAGGGGGCAGCGAGTGGAAGTAACACATGTCATCATACATACACTGGGGGTAGGGGGTACCGAGTGGAAGTAATACATGTCATCATATATACACTGGGGTGAGGGGGTACAGAGTGGAAGTAACACATGTCATCATACATACACCGGGGGTGAGAGGGTACTGAGTGGAAGTAACACATGTCATCATACATACACTGAAGTGAGGGGGTACCGAGTGGAAGTAATGCATGTCATCATACATACACTGGGGGTGAGGGGGTACCGAGTGGAAGTAGCACATGTCATCATACATACACTGGGAGTGAAGGGGTACCGAGTGTAAGTAACACATGCCATGATACATACACTGGGGGTGAGGGGGTACCGAATGGAAGTAACACATGTCATCATACATACACTGAGGTGAGGGGGTAGCGAGTGGAAGTAACACATGTCATCATACAAACACTGGGGGTGAGGGTTACCGAGTGGAAGTAACACATGTCATCATACACACATTGGGAGTGAGAGGGTAGCGAGTGGAAGTAATACATGTTAACATATATATACACTGGGGTGAGGGGGTACCGAGTGGAAGTAACACTTGTCATCATACATACACTGGGGGTGAGAGGGTACTGAGTGGAAGTAACACATGTCATCATACATATATTGGGGTGAGGGAGTACCGAGTGGAAGTAGCACATGTCATCATACATACACTGGGTGTGTGTGGGGGGGGGGGTACCGAGTGGAAGTAACACATGTCATCATACATAAACTGGGGGTGAGAGGGTACCAAACGGAAGCAGCTCGTCATCATACATACACTGGGAGTGAGGGGGTAGCGAGTGAAAGTAACACGTCATCATACATACACTGAGGGTGAGGGGGTACTGAGAGGACGTAACACATGTCATCATATGTACACTGGGGGTGACGGGGTACCGAGTGGAAGTAGCACATGTCATCATACATACACTGGGGGTGAGGGGGTAGCAAGTGGAAGTAGCACATGTAATCATACATACACTGGGGGTGAGGGGTACCGAGCAGAAGTAACAAATGTCATCATACATACACTGGGGTTGAGGGGGTACCGAGTTGAAGTAACACATGTCATCATACATACACTGGAGGTGACAGAATACCGAGCGGAAGTAGCACATGTCATCATACATACACTGGGGGTGAGGGGGTACCGAGTGGAAGTAACACGTCATCATACATACACTGGGGTTAAGGGGGTACCGAGTGGAAGTAACACATCATTATACATACACTGGGGTGAGGGGGTACCGAGTTGAAGTAACACATGTCAATATACATACACTGGGGGTGAGGGGGTACCGAGGTGAAGTAACACATGTCATCATACATACACTGGGTGTGAGAGGGTACCGAGCAGAAGTAGCACATGTCATCACACATACACTGGAGGTGAGGGGGTAGCGAGTGGAAGTAACACATGTCATCATACATACACTGGGGGTGAGGGGGTACTGAGTGGAAGTAACACATGTCATCATACATACACTGGGGGTGAGGGGGTAGCGAGTTGAAGTAACACATGTCAATATACATACACTGGGGGTGAGGGGGTACCGAGATGAAGTACCACATGTCATCATACATACACTGGGGGTGAGAGGGTACCGAGCGGAAGTAGCATATGTCATCACACATACACTGGAGGTGAGGGGGTAGCGAGTGGAAGTAACACATGTCATCATACATACACTCGGGGTGAGGGGGTACCGACTGGAAGTAACACATGTCATCATACATACACTGGGGTGAGGGGATACCGAGTGGAATTAACACATGTCATCATACATACACTGAGGGTGAGGGGATAGCGAGTGGAATTAACACATGTCATCATACATACACTGAGGGTGAGAGGGTAGCGAGTGGAAGTAACACATGTCATCATACATACACTGGGGGTGAGTGGATAGCGAGTGGAATTAACACATGTCATCATACATACACTGGGGTGAGGGGATACCGAGTGGAATTAACACATGTCATCATACATACACTGAGGGTGAGGGGATAGCGAGTGGAATTAACACATGTCATCATACATACACTGAGGGTGAGGGGATAGCGAGTGGAAGTAACACCAGATACATTTTACCATCAAAGTAAAATCAGAAAGGAATAGTAAAAAGCAGTATAGGAGACATTTCCACAAAGGAAGTTATAAGGACATGAGGAAATATTTAGCAAAGATAGACTGGAATAACACACTGAAAAATAAGACGGCAATAGAATGCTGGAATGTATTAAAGAGTGAAATTAAGTGCATAGTCGATAAATTTGTACCCTTCAAAAAACAAGGAAAACGGTCCAAAAAGAAACACTTATCGAAAGAAGCCATTAGAAAAATTAAGTAGAAACAAATGATGTGGAAGTCATATAGATGTACTGGAAATGATACATATGCCGACTAGTGATTAGGATTAGGATGCACGGTTTTTATTTGGGCTTCGAAAGAGTCCGGATTCAACACAAGTGACGTAGTGCCATCAGCCTGCACGGTTTTCACTCCCACCACCGTCATAAACCAAAACGCAAGTTACCGTTTGGGCGCCATTTTACATGAATGTCTAGATTTCTAGTATGTCGAAACTCCGCAAGGTGTCACCATTGGAGACACCGGGGATCCCACAGGAATATTCAGTGATTGGACAACTGACAAGTGATATCTTTCACGTTGTCCAATGATGGCTAAACAATGTTACTACAAATCTGCGATTTTGCAGGAATAAAAGTGACTTTGTGGTGTCATTACGCGCCGCTCGCCAACGTTGAGTATACCGTGATAGAACGGAAAAAAAATGGGCGTATGAAATAGCTACGAGGCAGCAATTTCGGCACATTTTGGGCGAGGCGGCATAGAAAACGGCGAGGCGGCCCGCCTCGCTTGTTATATACCAGGGGAAACACTGCTATGCACCCACTGTCACATACACTCTCCTATGGGCCCACTGTCACATACACACTCCTATGGGCTCACTGACACATACACCCTCCTATGGGCCCACTATCACATACACCCTCCTATGGGCCCATTGTCACATACACCTTCCTATGGCCCCAGTGTCACATACACCCTAATATACACAAACTGTCACATACACCCTACTATGAATCCACTGTCACATAAAGCCTCCTATAGGCCCACTGTCACATACACCCTCCTATGCGCCAACTGTCACATACACCCTCCTATCTACCTACTGTCACATACACCCTCCTATGGGCCGACTGTCACATACACCCTCCTACACGTCCACTGTCACATACACCCTCCTATGCACCCATTGTCACATACACACTCCTATCGGCCCACTGTTACATACACCTTCCAATGCGCCAACTGTCACAAACACCATACTATGCACCCACTGTCACATACACCCTCCTATGGGCCCACTGTCACATACACCCTCCTATGCGCCCACTGTCACATACACCCTCCTACGCACCAACTGTCACATACACCCTACTATGCACCCACTGTCACATACACCCTCCTATGGGCCCACTGTCACATACACCCTAATATGCACCCACTGTCAGTTACACACTCCTATGCAGACACTATCAGACACACCCTCCTATGCAGACACTGTCACATACACCCTGCTATGGGCCCACTGTCACATAACCCTACTATGCACCCATTGTCACATACACCCTACAATGCACCCACTGTCACATACACCCTCCTACGCGCCCACTGTCACATACACCCTACTATGCACCCACTGTCACATACACACTCCAATGGGCCCACTGTCACATACACCGTCCTATGGGCTCACTGTCACATACACCCTCCTATAGGCCCACTGTTACATACACCTTCCTATGCACCCACTGTCATATACACCCTCCTATGGGCCCACTGTCACATACACCCTACTACACGCCCATTGTCACATACACCCTCTTATGCACCACCCACTGCACATATACCCTCCTATGGGCCCACTGTCACATACACCCTACTATGCACCCACTGTCACATAAACCCTCCTATGCGCCCACTGTCACATGCACCCTACTATGCACCCACTGTCACATATACCCTCCTATGCGCCCACTGTCACATACACCCTACTATGCACCCACTGTCA
>JAHLWY010001263.1:0-23934 GCA_020002185.1 Paraescarpia echinospica | reverse complement strand
GTTCTATTTTCTTGATACTTACGTGACGGAGATGAAAGTGTAAAATGCATTCCCGTTTGTGGTTAATCTGGTTATGTGTGTAGCTTGAGATCAGTCTAGCCTTCGTGAAGATTTGTAACATGCAGGACATATATTTGGATTAGACCACATTAAGGATCAGTCCGCCGAAAAAGTGCACATTAAAATACTGTTTTGTGGTGATATGCGTGAATTTTTTTTGATCACTTTGAAATGGGACATGTTTGTCTCGTGAATACTGTATGCACTACTGCATTAGGCAAAATAAAACATTAAATGGGAATGAGTTTTCACACCTATAACTTACGTACTATTTTTTTGTAACTTACGTGACGGAGATGAAAGCGTAACGTGCATTCCCCTTTGTGGTTAGTTTAGTTATGTGCGTAGCTTGAGATCAGTCTAGCCTTCGTGAAGGTTTGTAACATGCAGGACATCTATTTGTGTTAAGACCACATTAAGGATCCGTCCGCCGAAATAGTGCACTTGAAAATATTGTTTTGTGGTGATATGCATGAATTTTATAGATCACTTTGACATGGGACATGTTTGCCTCGTGAATACTGTATGCACTACTGCATTAGACAAAATAAAACATCAAATGGGAAAGAGTTTTCTAACCCATAACTTACGTACCATTTTCTTGTAACTTACGTGACGGAGATGAATGGGTAACACGCATTCCCCTTTGTGATTAATCTAGTTATGTGTGTAGCTTGAGATCAGTCTAGCCTTCACGAAGATTTGTAACATGCAGGTAATCTATTTGGGGTAAGACCACATTAAGGACCCGTCCGCCGAAATAGTGTACTTGAAAATACTGTTTTTTGGTGATATGCGTGAATTTTTTCGATCACTTTGAAATGGGACATGTTTGTCTCGTGAATACTGAATGTACAACTGCATTAGACAAAATAAAACATGAAATGGAAATGAGTTTTAATACACATAACATACGTACTATTTTCTTGTAACTTACGTGACGGAGATGAAAGGGTAACATGCATTCCGGTTTGTGGTTAATCTGGTTATGTGTGTAGCTTGAGATCAGTCTAGCCTTCGTGAAGATTTGTAACATGCAGGACATATATTTGGGTAAGACCACATTAAGGATCAGTCCGCCGAAATAGTGCACTTGAAAATATTGTTTTGTGGTGATATGCGTGAATTTTATAGATCACTTTGACATGGGACATGTTTGCCTCGTGAATACTGTATGCACTACTGCATTAGACAAAATAAAACATCAAATGGGAAAGCGTTTTCTCACCCATAACTTACGTACCATTTTCTTGTAACTTACGTGACGGAGATGAATGGGTAACACGCATTCCCCTTTGTGATTAATCTAGTTATGTGTGTAGCTTGAGATCAATCTAGCCTTCACGAAGATTTGTAACATGCAGGTAATCTATTTGGGGTAAGACCACATTAAGGACCCGTCCGCCGAAATAGTGTACTTGAAAATACTGTTTTGTGGTGATATGCGTGAATTTTTTCGATCACTTTGAAATTGGACATGTTTGTTTCGTGAATACTGAATGTACAACTGCATTAGACAAAATAAAACATGAAATGGAAATGAGTTTTAATACACATAACATACTTACTATTTTCTTGTAACGTACGTGACGGAGATGAAAGGGTAACATGCATTCCCGTTTGTGGTTAATCTGGTTATGTGTGTAGCATGATATCAGTCTAGCCTTCGTGAAGATTTGTAACATGCAGGACATATATTTGGGTAAGACCACATTAAGGATCAGTCCGCCGAAAGAGTGCACTTGAAAATATTGTTTTGTGGTGATATGCATGAATTTTATAGATCACTTTGACATGGGACATGTTTGTCTCGTGAATACTGTATGCACTACTGCATTAGACAAAATCAAACATCAAATGGGAATGAGTTTTCACACCTATAACTTACGTACTATTTTCTTGTAACTTACGTGACGTAGATGAAAGCGTAACGTGCATTCCCCTTTGTGGTTAGTTTAGTTATGTGCGTAGCTTGAGATCAGTCTAGCCTTCGTGAAGGTTTGTAACATGCAGGACATCTATTTGTGGTAAGACCACATTAAGGATCCGTCCGCCGAAATAGTGCACTTGAAAATATTGTTTTGTGGTGATATGCGTGAATTGTATAGATCACTTTGACATGGGACATGTTTGCCTCGTGAATACTGTATGCACTACTGCATTAGACAAAATAAAACATCAAATGGGAAAGATTTTCTCACCCATAACTTACGTACCATTTTCTTGTAACTTACGTGACGGAGATGAATGGGTAACACGCATTCCCCTTTGTGATTAATCTAGTTATGTGTGTAGCTTGAGATCAGTCTAGCCTTCGTGAAGGTTTGTAACATGCAGGACATCTATTTGGGGTAAGACCATATTAAGGATCCATCCGCCGAAAGAGTGTACTTGAAAATACAGTTTTGTGGAGATATGCGTGAATTTTATCGATCACTTTGACATGGGACATGTTTGTCTCGTGAATACTGCATGTACTACTTCATTAGACAAAATAAAACATCAAATGGGAATGAGTTTTAACACCCATAACTTACGTACTATTTTCTTGTAACTTACGTGACGGAGATGAAAGGGTAACATGCATTCCCGTTTGTGGTTAATCTGGTTATGTGTGTAGCTTGAGATCAGTCTAGCCTTCGTGAAGATTTGTAACATGCAGGACATATATTTGGGTAAGACCACATTAAGGATCAGTCCGCCGAAAGAGTGCACTTGAAAATATTGTTTTGTGGTGATATGCATGAATTTTATAGATCACTTTGACATTGGACATGTTTGTCTCGTGAATACTGTATGCACTACTGCATTAGACAAAATAAAACATCAAATGGGAATGAGTTTTCACACCTATAACTTACGTACTATATTCTTGTAACTTACGTGACGGAGATGAAAGCGTAACGTGCATTCCCTTTGGTGGTTAGTTTAGTTATGTGCGTAGCTTGAGATCAGTCTAGCCTTCGTGAAGGTTTGTAACATGCAGGACATCTATTTGTGGTAAGACCACATTAAGGATCCGTCCGCCGAAATAGTGCACTTGAAAATATTGTTTTGTGGTGATATGCATGAATTTTATAGATCACTTTGACATGGGACATGTTTGCCTCGTGAATACTGTATGCACTACTGCATTAGACAAAATAAAACATCAAATGGGAAAGAGTTTTCACACCCATAACTTACGTACCATTTTCTTGTAACTTACGTGACGGAGATGAATGGGTAACACGCATTCCCCTTTGTGATTAATCTAGTTATGTGTGTAGCTTGAGATCAGTCTAGCCTTCACGAAGATTTGTAACATGCAGGTAATCTATTTGGGGTAAGTCCGCCGAAATAGTGTACTTGAAAATACTGTTTTGTGGTGATATGCGTGAATTTTTTCGATCACTTTGAAATGGGACATGTTTGTCTCGTGAATACTGAATGTACAACTGCATTAGACAAAATAAGACATGAAATGGAAATGAGTTTTAATACACATAACATACGTACTATTTTTTTGTAACTTACGTGACGGAGATGAAAGGGTAACACGCATTCCCCTTTGTGGTTAATCTAGTTATGTGTGTAACTTGAGATCAGTCTAGCCTTCGTGAAGGTTTGTAACATGCAGGACATCTATTTGTGGTAAGACCACATTAAGGATCCATCCGCCGAAAGAGTGTACTTGAAAATACAGTTTTGTGGAGATATGCGTGAATTTTATCGATCACTTTGACATGGGACATGTTTGTCTCGTGAATACTGCATGTACTACTTCATTAGACAAAATAAAACATCAAATGGGAATGAGTTTTAACACCCATAACTTACGTTCTATTTTCTTGATACTTACGTGACGGAGATGAAAGTGTAAAATGCATTCCCGTTTGTGGTTAATCTGGTTATGTGTGTAGCTTGAGATCAGTCTAGCCTTCGTGAACATTTGTAACATGCAGGACATATATTTGGGTAAGACCACATTAAGGATCAGTCCTCCGAATGAGTGCACATTAAAATACTGTTTTGTGGTGATATGCGTGAATTTTTTCGATTACTTTGAAATGGGACATGTTTGTCTCGTGAATACTGTATGCACTACTGCATTAGACAAAATAAAACATTAAATGGGAATGAGTTTTCACACCTATAACTTACGTACTATTTTCTTGTAACTTACGTGACGGAGATAAAGCCTTAACGATGCATTTACTTGTGGTTAGTTTAGTTATGTGCGTAGCTTGGTGATCTAGCCTTCGTGAAGGTTTGTAACATGCAAGGACAATCTATTTGTGTGCAAAAGAGATACATTAAGGATCCGATCCCGCCGAAATGAATGCGCGAAATATTGTTTTGTGGTGATATGCGTGAATTTTATAGATCACTTTGACATGGGACATGTTTGCCTCGTGAATACTGTATGCACTACTGCATTAGACAAAATAAAACATCAAATGGGAAAGCGTTTTCTCACCCATAACTTACGTACCATTTTCTTGTAACTTACGTGACGGAGATGAATGGGTAACACGCATTCCCCTTTGTGATTAATCTAGTTATGTGTGTAGCTTGAGATCAATCTAGCCTTCACGAAGATTTGTAACATGCAGGTAATCTATTTGGGGTAAGACCACATTAAGGACCCGTCCGCCGAAATAGTGTACTTGAAAATACTGTTTTGTGGTGATATGCGTGAATTTTTTCGATCACTTTGAAATTGGACATGTTTGTTTCGTGAATACTGAATGTACAACTGCATTAGACAAAATAAAACATGAAATGGAAATGAGTTTTAATACACATAACATACTTACTATTTTCTTGTAACGTACGTGACGGAGATGAAAGGGTAACATGCATTCCCGTTTGTGGTTAATCTGGTTATGTGTGTAGCATGATATCAGTCTAGCCTTCGTGAAGATTTGTAACATGCAGGACATATATTTGGGTAAGACCACATTAAGGATCAGTCCGCCGAAAGAGTGCACTTGAAAATATTGTTTTGTGGTGATATGCATGAATTTTATAGATCACTTTGACATGGGACATGTTTGTCTCGTGAATACTGTATGCACTACTGCATTAGACAAAATCAAACATCAAATGGGAATGAGTTTTCACACCTATAACTTACGTACTATTTTCTTGTAACTTACGTGACGTAGATGAAAGCGTAACGTGCATTCCCCTTTGTGGTTAGTTTAGTTATGTGCGTAGCTTGAGATCAGTCTAGCCTTCGTGAAGGTTTGTAACATGCAGGACATCTATTTGTGGTAAGACCACATTAAGGATCCGTCCGCCGAAATAGTGCACTTGAAAATATTGTTTTGTGGTGATATGCGTGAATTTTATAGATCACTTTGACATGGGACATGTTTGCCTCGTGAATACTGTATGCACTACTGCATTAGACAAAATAAAACATCAAATGGGAAAGAGTTTTCTCACCCATAACTTACGTACCATTTTCTTGTAACTTACTTGACGGAGATGAATGGGTAACACGCATTCCCCTTTGTGATTAATCTAGTTATGTGTGTAGCTTGAGATCAGTCTAGCCTTCGTGAAGGTTTGTAACATGCAGTACATCTATTTGGGGTAAGACCACATTAAGGATCCATCCGCTGAAAGAGTGTACTTGAAAATACAGTTTTGTGGAGATATGCGTGAATTTTATCGATCACTTTGACATGGGACATGTTTGTCTCGTGAATACTGCATGTACTACTTCATTAGACAAAATAAAACATCAAATGGGAATGAGTTTTAACACCCATAACTTACGTACTATTTTCTTGTAACTTACGTGACGGAGATGAAAGGGTAACATGCATTCCCGTTTGTGGTTAATCTGGTTATGTGTGTAGCTTGAGATCAGTCTAGCCTTCGTGAAGATTTGTAACATGCAGGACATATATTTGGGTAAGACCACATTAAGGATCAGTCCGCCGAAAGAGTGCACTTGAAAATATTGTTTTGTGGTGATATGCATGAATTTTATAGATCACTTTGACATTGGACATGTTTGTCTCGTGAATACTGTATGCACTACTGCATTAGACAAAATAAAACATCAAATGGGAATGAGTTTTCACACCTATAACTTACGTACTATATTCTTGTAACTTACGTGACGGAGATGAAAGCGTAACGTGCATTCCCCTTTGTGGTTAGTTTAGTTATGTGCGTAGCTTGAGATCAGTCTAGCCTTCGTGAAGGTTTGTAACATGCAGGACATCTATTTGTGGTAAGACCACATTAAGGATCCGTCCGCCGAAATAGTGCACTTGAAAATATTGTTTTGTGGTGATATGCATGAATTTTATAGATCACTTTGACATGGGACATGTTTGTCTCGTGAATACTGTATGCACTACTGCATTAGACAAAATAAAACATCAAATGGGAATGAGTTTTGACACCCATAACTTACGTACCATTTTCTTGTAACTTACGTGACGGAGATGAATGGGTAACACGCATTCCCCTTTGTGATTAATCTAGTTATGTGTGTAGCTTGAGATCAGTCTAGCCTTCACGAAGATTTGTAACATGCAGGTAATCTATTTGGGGTAAGTCCGCCGAAATAGTGTACTTGAAAATACTGTTTTGTGGTGATATGCGTGAATTTTTTCGATCACTTTGAAATGGGACATGTTTGTCTCGTGAATACTGAATGTACAACTGCATTAGACAAAATAAAACATGAAATGGAAATGAGTTTTAATACACATAACATACGTACTATTTTTTTGTAACTTACGTGACGGAGATGAAAGGGTAACACGCATTCCCCTTTGTGGTTAATCTAGTTATGTGTGTAACTTGAGATCAGTCTAGCCTTCGTGAAGGTTTGTAACATGCAGGACATCTATTTGTGGTAAGACCACATTAAGGATCCATCCGCCGAAAGAGTGTACTTGAAAATACAGTTTTGTGGAGATATGCGTGAATTTTATCGATCACTTTGACATGGGACATGTTTGTCTCGTGAATACTGCATGTATTACTTCATTAGACAAAATAAAACATCAAATGGGAATGAGTTTTAACACCCATAACTTACGTTCTATTTTCTTGATACTTACGTGACGGAGATGAAAGTGTAAAATGCATTCCCGTTTGTGGTTAATCTGGTTATGTGTGTAGCTTGAGATCAGTCTAGCCTTCGTGAAGATTTGTAACATGCAGGACATATATTTGGGTAAGACCACATTAAGAATCAGTCCGCCGAAAGAGTGCACATTAAAATACTGTTTTGTGGTGATATGCGTGAATTTTTTTTGATCACTTTGAAATGGGACATGTTTGTCTCGTGAATACTGTATGCACTACTGCATTAGACAAAATAAAACATTAAATGGGAATGAGTTTTCACACCTATAACTTACGTACTATTTTCTTGTAACTTACGTGACGGAGATGAAAGCGTAACGTGCATTCCCCTTTGTGGTTAGTTTAGTTATGTGCGTAGCTTGAGATCAGTCTAGCCTTCGTGAAGGTTTGTAACATGCAGGACATCTATTTGTGGTAAGACCACATTAAGGATCCGTCCGCCGAAATAGTGCACTTGAAAATATTGTTTTGTGGTGATATGCATGAATTTTATAGATCACTTTGACATGGGACATGTTTGCCTCGTGAATACTGTATGCACTACTGCATTAGACAAAATAAAACATCAAATGGGAAAGAGTTTTCTCACCCATAACTTACGTACCATTTTCTTGTAACTTACGTGACGGAGATGAATGGGTAACACGCATTCCCCTTTGTGATTAATCTAGTTATGTGTGTAGCTTGAGATCAGTCTAGCCTTCACGAAGATTTGTAACATGCAGGTAATCTATTTGGGGTAAGACCACATTAAGGACCCGTCCGCCGAAATAGTGTACTTGAAAATACTGTTTTATGGTGATATGCGTGAATTTTTTCGATCACTTTGAAATGGACATGTTTGTCTCGTGAATACTGAATGTACAACTGCATTAGACAAAATAAAACATGAAATGGAAATGAGTTTTAATACACATAACATACGTACTATTTTTTTGTAACTTACGTGACGGAGATGAAAGGGTAACATGCATTCCGGTTTGTGGTTAATCTGGTTATGTGTGTAGCTTGAGATCAGTCTAGCCTTCGTGAAGATTTGTAACATGCAGGACATATATTTGGGTAAGACCACATTAAGGATCAGTCCGCCGAAAGAGTGCACTTGAAAATATTGTTTTGTGGTGATATGCATGAATTTTATAGATCACTTTGACATGGGACATGTTTGTCTCGTGAATACTGTATGCACTACTGCATTAGACAAAATAAAACATCAAATGGGAATGAGTTTTCACACCTATAACTTACGTACTATTTTCTTGTAACTTACGTGACGGAGATGAAAGCGTAACGTGCATTCCCCTTTGTGGTTAGTTTAGTTATGTGCGTAGCTTGAGATCAGTCTAGCCTTCGTGAAGGTTTGTAACATGCAGGACATCTATTTGTGGTAAGACCACATTAAGGATCCGTCCGCCGAAATAGTGCACTTGAAAATATTGTTTTGTGGTGATATGCATGAATTTTATAGATCACTTTGACATGGGACATGTTTGCCTCGTGAATACTGTATGCACTACTGCATTAGACAAAATAAAACATCAAATGGGAAAGAGTTTTCTCACCCATAACTTACGTACCATTTTCTTGTAACTTACGTGACGGAGATGAATGGGTAACACGCATTCCCCTTTGTGATTAATCTAGTTATGTGTGTAGCTTGAGATCATTCTAGCCTTCGTGAAGGTTTGTAACATGCAGGACATCTATTTGGGGTAAGACCACATTAAGGATCCATCCGCCGAAAGAGTGTACTTGAAAATACAGTTTTGTGGAGATATGCGTGAATTTTATCGATCACTTTGACATGGGACATATTTGTCTCGTGAATACTGCATGTACTACTTCATTAGACAAAATAAAACATCAAATGGGAATGAGTTTTAACACCCATAACTTACGTACTATTTTCTTGTAACTTACGTGACGGAGATGAAAGGGTAACATGCATTCCCGTTTGTGGTTAATCTGGTTATGTGTGTAGCTTGAGATCAGTCTAGCCTTCGTGAAGATTTGTAACATGCAGGACATATATTTGGGTAAGACCACATTAAGGATCAGTCCGCCGAAAGAGTGCACTTGAAAATATTGTTTTGTGGTGATATGCATGAATTTTATAGATCACTTTGACATGGGACATGTTTGTCTCGTGAATACTGTATGCACTACTGCATTAGACAAAATAAAACATCAAATGGGAATGAGTTTTCACACCTATAACTTACGTACTATATTCTTGTAACTTACGTGACGGAGATGAAAGCGTAACGTGCATTCCCCTTTGTGGTTAGTTTAGTTATGTGCGTAGCTTGAGATCAGTCTAGCCTTCGTGAAGGTTTGTAACATGCAGGACATCTATTTGTGGTAAGACCACATTAAGGATCCGTCCGCCGAAATAGTGCACTTGAAAATATTGTTTTGTGGTGATATGCATGAATTTTATACATCACTTTGACATGGAACATGTTTGTCTCGTGAATACTGTATGCACTACTGCATTAGACAAAATAAAACATCAAATGGGAATGAGTTTCCACACCCATAACTTACGTACCATTTTCTTGTAACTTACGTGACGGAGATGAATGGGTAACACGCATTCCCCTTTGTGATTAATCTAGTTATGTGTGTAGCTTGAGATCAGTCTAGCCTTCGTGAAGGTTTGTAACATGTAGGACATCTATTTGTGGTAAGACCACATTAAGGATCCATCCGCCGAAAGAGTGCACATCAAAATATTGTTTTGTGGTGATATGCATGAATTTTATACATCACTTTGACATGGGACATGTTTGTCTCGTGAATACTGTATGCACTACTGCATTAGAAAAAATAAAACATCAAATGGGAAAGAGTTTTCTCACCCATAACTTACGTACCATTTTCTTGTAACTTACGTGACGGAGATGAATGGGTAACACGCATTCCCCTTTATGATTAATCTAGTTATGTGTGTAGCTTGAGATCAGTCTAGCCTTCACGAAGATTTGTAACATGCAGGTAATCTATTTGGGGTAAGACCACATTAAGGACCCGTCCGCCGAAATAGTGTACTTGAAAATACTGTTTTGTTGTGATTTGCGTGAATTTATTCGATCACTTTGAAATTGGACATGTTTGTCTCGTGAATACTGCATGTACTACTTCATTAGACAAAATAGAACTTCAAATGGGAATGAGTTTTCACACCTATAACTTACGTACTATTTTCTTGTAACTTACGTGACGGAGATGAAAGCGTAACGTGCATTCCCCTTTGTGGTTAGTTTAGTTATGTGCGTAGCTTGAGATCAGTCTAGCCTTCGTGAAGGTTTGTAACATGCAGGACATCTATTTGTGGTAAGACCACATTAAGGATCCGTCCGCCGAAATAGTGCACTTGAAAATATTGTTTTGTGGTGATATGCATGAATTTTATAGATCACTTTGACATGGGACATGTTTGCCTCGTGAATACTGTATGCACTACTGCATTAGACAAAATAAAACATCAAATGGGAAAGAGTTTTCTCACCCATAACTTACGTACCATTTTCTTGTAACTTACGTGACGGAGATGAATGGGTAACACGCATTCCCCTTTGTGATTAATCTAGTTATGTGTGTAGCTTGAGATCAGTCTAGCCTTCACGAAGATTTGTAACATGCAGGTAATCTATTTGGGGTAAGACCACATTAAGGACCCGTCCGCCGAAATATTGTACTTGAAAATACTGTTTTGTGGTGATATGCGTGAATTTTTTCTATCACTTTGAAATTGGACATGTTTGTTTCGTGAATACTGAATGTACAACTGCATTAGACAAAATAAAACATGAAATGGAAATGAGTTTTAATACACATAACATACGTACTATTTTCTTGTAACGTACGTGACGGAGATGAAAGGGTAACATGCATTCCCGTTGGTGGTTAATCTGGTTATGTGTGTAGCATGATATCAGTCTAGCCTTCGTGAAGATTTGTAACATGCAGGACATATATTTGGGTAAGGCCGCATTAAGGATCAGTCCGCCGAAAGAGTGCACTTGAAAATATTGTTTTGTGGTGATATGCATGAATTTTATAGATCACTTTGACATGGGACATGTTTGTCTCGTGAATACTGTATGCACTACTGCATTAGACAAAATAAAACATCAAATGGGAATGAGTTTTCACACCTATAACTTACGTACTATGTTCTTGTAACTTACGTGACGGAGATGAAAGCGTAACGTGCATTCCCCTTTGTGGTTAGTTTAGTTATGTGCGTAGCTTGAGATCAGTCTAGCCTTCGTGAAGGTTTGTAACATGCAGGACATCTATTTGTGGTAAGACCACATTAAGGATCCGTCCGCCGAAATAGTGCACTTGAAAATATTGTTTTGTGGTGATATGCATGAATTTTATAGATCACTTTGACATGGGACATGTTTGTCTCTTGAATACTGTATGCACTACTGCGTTAGACAAAATAAAACATCAAATGGGAATGAGTTTTGACACCCATAACTTACGTACCATTTTCTTGTAACTTACGTGACGGAGATGAATGGGTAACACGCATTCCCCTTTGTGATTATTCTAGTTATGTGTGTAGCTTGAGATCAGTCTAGCCTTCACGAAGATTTGTAACATGCAGGTAATCTATTTGGGGTAAGTCCGCCGAAATAGTGTACTTGAAAATACTGTTTTGTGGTGATATGCGTGAATTTTTTCGATCACTTTGAAATGGGACATGTTTGTCTCGTGAATACTGAATGTACAACTGCATTAGACAAAATAAAACATGAAATGGAAATGAGTTTTAATACACATGACATACTTACTATTTTCTTGTAACTTACGTGACGGAGATGAAAGGGTAACATGCATTCCCGTTTGTGGTTAATCTGGTTATGTGTGTAGCTTGAGATCAGTCTAGCCTTCGTGAAGATTTGTAACATGCAGGACATATATTTGGGTAAGACCACATTAAGGATCAGTCCGCCGAAAGAGTGCACTTGAAAATATTGTTTTGTGGTGATATGCATGAATTTTATAGATCACTTTGACATGGGACATGTTTGTCTCGTGAATACTGTATGCACTACTGCATTAGACAAAATAAAACATCAAATGGGAATGAGTTTTCACACCTATAACTTACGTACTATTTTCTTGTAACTTACGTGACGGAGATGAAAGCGTAACGTGCATTCCCCTTTGTGGTTAGTTTAGTTATGTGCGTAGCTTGAGATCAGTCTAGCCTTCGTGAAGGTTTGTAACATGCAGGACATCTATTTGTGGTAAGACCACATTAAGGATCCGTCCGCCGAAATAGTGCACTTGAAAATATTGTTTTGTGGTGATATGCATGAATTTTATAGATCACTTTGACATGGGACATGTTTGTCTCGTGAATACTGTATGCACTACTGCATTAGACAAAATAAAACATCAAATGGGAATGAGTTTTGACACCCATAACTTACGTACCATTTTCTTGTAACTTACGTGACGGAGATGAATGGGTAACACGCATTCCCCTTTGTGATTAATCTAGTTATGTGTGTAGCTTGAGATCAGTCTAGCCTTCACGAAGATTTGTAACATGCAGGTAATCTATTTGGGGTAAGTCCGCCGAAATAGTGTACTTGAAAATACTGTTTTGTGGTGATATGCGTGAATTTTTTCGATCACTTTGAAATGGGACATGTTTGTCTCGTGAATACTGAATGTACAACTGCATTAGACAAAATAAAACATGAAATGGAAATGAGTTTTAATACACATAACATACGTACTATTTTTTTGTAACTTACGTGACGGAGATGAAAGGGTAACACGCATTCCCCTTTCTGGTTAATCTAGTTATGTGTGTAACTTGAGATCAGTCTAGCCTTCGTGAAGGTTTGTAACATGCAGGACATCTATTTGTGGTAAGACCACATTAAGGATCCATCCGCCGAAAGAGTGTACTTGAAAATACAGTTTTGTGGAGATATGCTTGAATTTTATCGATCACTTTGACATGGGACATGTTTGTCTCGTGAATACTGCATGTACTACTTCATTAGACAAAATAAAACATCAAATGGGAATGAGTTTTTACACCCATAACTTACGTTCTATTTTCTTGATACTTACGTGACGGAGATGAAAGTGTAAAATGCATTCCCGTTTGTGGTTAATCTGGTTATGTGTGTAGCTTGAGATCAGTCTAGCCTTCGTGAAGATTTGTAACATGCAGGACATATATTTGGGTAAGACCACATTAAGGATCAGTCCGCCGAAAGAGTGCACATTAAAATACTGTTTTGTGGTGATATGCGTGAATTTTTTTTGATCACTTTGAAATGGGACATGTTTGTCTCGTGAATACTGTATGCACTACTGCATTAGACAAAATAAAACATTAAATGGGAATGAGTTTTCACACCTATAACTTACGTACTATATTCTTGTAACTTACGTGACGGAGATGGAAGCGTAACGTGCATTCCCCTTTGTGGTTAGTTTAGTTATGTGCGTAGCTTGAGATCAGTCTAGCCTTCGTGAAGGTTTGTAACATGCAGGACATCTATTTGTGGTAAGACCACATTAAGGATCCGTCCGCCGAAATAGTGCACTTGAAAATATTGTTTTGTGGTGATATGCATGAATTTTATAGATCACTTTGACATGGGACATGTTTGTCTCGTGAATACTGTATGCACTACTGCATTAGACAAAATAAAACATCAAATGGGAATGAGTTTTGACACCCATAACTTACGTACCATTTTCTTGTAACTTACGTGACGGAGATGAATGGGTAACACGCATTCCCCTTTGTGATTAATCTAGTTATGTGTGTAGCTTGAGATCAGTCTAGCCTTCACGAAGATTTGTAACATGCAGGTAATCTATTTGGGGTAAGTCCGCCAAAATAGTGTACTTGAAAATACTGTTTTGTGGTGATATGCGTGAATTTTTTCGATCACTTTGAAATGGGACATGTTTGTCTCGTGAATACTGAATGTACAACTGCATTAGACAAAATAAAACATGAAATGGAAATGAGTTTTAATACACATAACATACGTACTATTTTTTTGTAACTTACGTGACGGAGATGAAAGGGTAACACGCATTCCCCTTTCTGGTTAATCTAGTTATGTGTGTAACTTGAGATCAGTCTAGCCTTCGTGAAGGTTTGTAACATGCAGGACATCTATTTGTGGTAAGACCACATTAAGGATCCATCCGCCGAAAGAGTGTACTTGAAAATACAGTTTTGTGGAGATATGCTTGAATTTTATCGATCACTTTGACATGGGACATGTTTGTCTCGTGAATACTGCATGTACTACTTCATTAGACAAAATAAAACATCAAATGGGAATGAGTTTTTACACCCATAACTTACGTTCTATTTTCTTGATACTTACGTGACGGAGATGAAAGTGTAAAATGCATTCCCGTTTGTGGTTAATCTGGTTATGTGTGTAGCTTGAGATCAGTCTAGCCTTCGTGAAGATTTGTAACATGCAGGACATATATTTGGGTAAGACCACATTAAGGATCAGTCCGCCGAAAGAGTGCACATTAAAATACTGTTTTGTGGTGATATGCGTGAATTTTTTCGATCACTTTGAAATGGGACATGTTTGTCTCGTGAATACTGTATGCACTACTGCATTAGACAAAATAAAACATTAAATGGGAATGAGTTTTCACACCTATAACTTACGTACTATTTTCTTGTAACTTACGTGACGGAGATGAAAGCGTAACGTGCATTCCCCTTTGTAGTTAGTTTAGTTATGTGCGTAGCTTGAGATCAGTCTAGCCTTCGTGAAGGTTTGTAACATGCAGTACATCTATTTGTGGTAAGACCACATTAAGGATCCGTCCGCCGAAAGAGTGCACTTCAAAATATTGTTTTGTGGTGATATGCATGAATTTTATAGATCACTTTGACATGGGACATGTTTGTCTCGTGAATACTGTATGCACTACTGCATTAGACAAAATAAAACATCAAATGGGAAAGAGTTTTCTCACCCATAACTTACGTACCATTTTCTTGTAACTTACGTGACGGAGATGAATGGGTAACACGCATTCCCCTTTGTGATTAATCTAGTTATGTGTGTAGCTTGAGATCAGTCTATCCTTCACGAAGATTTGTAACATGCAGGTAATCTATTTGGGGTAAGACCACATTAAGGACCCGTTCGCCGAAATAGTGTACTTGAAAATACTGTTTTGTGGTGATATGCGTGAATTTTTTCGATCACTTTGAAATTGGACATGTTTGTCTCGTGAATACTGAATGTACAACTGCATTAGACCAAATAAAACATCAAATGGGAATGAGTTTTAACACCCATAACTTACGTACTATTTTCTTGTAACTTACGTGACGGAGATGAAAGGGTAACATGCATTCCCGTTTGTGATTAATCTGGTTATGTGTGTAACTTGAGATCAGTCTAGCCTTCGTGAAGGTTTGTAACATGCAGGACATATATTTGTGGTAAGACCACATTAAGGATCCAGCCGCCGAAAGAGTGTACTTGAAAATACAGTTTTGTGGAGATATGCGTGAATTTGATCGATCACTTTGACATGGGACATGTTTGTCTCGTGAATATTGCATGTACTACTTCATTAGACTTAATAAAACATGAAATGGGAATGAGTTTTAACACCCATAACTTACGTTCTATTTTCTTGTAACTTACGTGACGGAGATGAAAGTGTAACATGCATTCCCGTTTGTGGTTAATCTGGTTATGTGTGTAGCTTGAGATCGGTCTAGCCTTCGTGAAGATTTGTAACATGCAGGACATATATTTGGGTAAGACCACATTAAGGATCAGTCCGCCGAAAGAGTGCACTTTAAAATACTGTTTTGTGGTGATATGCGTGAATTTTTTTGATCACTTTGAAATGGGACATGTTTGCCTCGTGAATACTGAATGTACTACTGAATTAGACAAAATGAAACAGGAAATGGAAATGAGTTTTAACACATATAACATACGTACTATTTTCTTGTAACTTACGTGACGGAGATGAAAGCGTAACGTGCATTCCCCTTTGTGGTTAGTTTAGTTATGTGCGTAGCTTGAGATCAGTCTAGCCTTCGTGAAGGTTTGTAACATGCAGGACATCTATTTGTGGTAAGACCACACTAAGGATCCGTCCGCCGAAATAGTGCACTTGAAAATATTGTTTTGTGGTGATATGCATGAATTTTATAGATCACTTTGACATGGGACATGTTTGTCTCGTGAATACTGTATGCACTACTGCATTAGACAAAATAAAACATCAAATGAGAAAGAGTTTTCACACCTATAACTTACGTACTATTTTCTTGTAACTTACGTGACGGAGATGAAAGCGTAACGTGCATTCACCTTTGTGGTTAGTTATGTGCGTAGCTTGAGATCAGTCTAGCCTTCGTGAAGGTTTGTAACATGCAGGACATCTATTTGTGGTAAGACCACATTAAGGATCCGTCCGCCGAAATAGTGCACTTGAAAATATTGTTTTGTGGTGATATGCATGAATTTTATAGATCACTTTGACATGGGATATGTTTGTCTCGTGAATACTGTATGCACTACTGCATTAGACAAAATAAAACATCAAATGGGAATGAGTTTTGACACCCATAACTTACGTACCATTTTCTTGTAACTTACGTGACGGAGATGAATGGGTAATACGCATTCCCCTTTGTGATTAATCTAGTTATGTGTGTAGCTTGAAATCAGTCTAGCCTTCACGAAGATTTGTAACATGCAGGTAATCTATTTGGGGTAAGTCCGCCGAAATAGTGTACTTGAAAATACTGTTTTGTGGTGATATGCGTGAATTTTTTCGATCACTTTGAAATGGGACATGTTTGTCTCGTGAATACTGAATGTACAACTGCATTAGACAAAATAAAACATGAAATGGAAATGAGTTTTAATACACATAACATACGTACTATTTTTTTTTAACTTACGTGACGGAGATGAAAGGGTAACACGCATTCCCCTTTGTGGTTAATCTAGTTATGTGTGTAACTTGAGATCAGTCTAGCCTTCGTGAAGGTTTGTAACATGCAGGACATCTATTTGTGGTAAGACCACATTAAGGATCCATCCGCCGAAAGAGTGTACTTGAATATACAGTTTTGTGGAGATATGCGTGAATTTTATCGATCACTTTGACATGGGACATGTTTGTCTCGTGAATACTGCATGTACTACTTCATTAGACAAAATAAAACATCAAATGGGAATGAGTTTTAACACCCATAACTTACGTTCTATTTTCTTGATACTTACGTGACGGAGATGAAAGTGTAAAATGCATTCCCGTTTGTGGTTAATCTGGTTATGTGTGTAGCTTGAGATCAGTCTAGCCTTCGTGAAGATTTGTAACATGCAGGACATATATTTGGGTAAGACCACATTAAGAATCAGTCCGCCGAAAGAGTACACATTAAAATACTGTTTTGTGGTGATATGCGTGAATTTTTTTTGATCACTTTGAAATGGGACATGTTTGTCTCGTGAATATTGTATGCACTACTGCATTAGACAAAATAAAACATTAAATTGGAATGAGTTTTCACACCTATAACTTACGTACTATTTTCTTGTAACTTACGTGACGGAGATGAAAGCGTAACGTGCATTCCCCTTTGTGGTTAGTTTAGTTATGTGCGTAGCTTGAGATCAGTCTAGCCTTCGTGAAGGTTTGTAACATGCAGGACATCTATTTGTGGTAAGACCACATTAAGGATCCGTCCGCCGAAATAGTGCACTTGAAAATATTGTTTTGTGGTGATATGCATGAATTTTATAGATCACTTTGACATGGGACATGTTTGTCTCGTGAATACTGTATGCACTACTGAATTAGACAAAATAAAACATCAAATGGGAAAGAGTTTTCACACCCATAACTTACGTACCATTTTCTTGTAACTTACGTGACGGAGATGAATGGGTAACACGCATTCCCCTTTGTGATTAATCTAGTTATGTGTGTAGCTTGAGATCAGTCTAGCCTTCACGAAGATTTGTAACATGCAGGTAATCTATTTGGGGTAAGTCCGCCAAAATAGTGTACTTGAAAATACTGTTTTGTGGTGATATGCGTGAATTTTTTCGATCACTTTGAAATAGGACATGTTTGTCTCGTGAATACTGAATGTACAACTGCATTAGACAAAATAAAACATGAAATGGAAATGAGTTTTAATACACATAACATACGTACTATTTTTTTGTAACTTACGTGACGGAGATGAAAGGGTAACACGCACTCCCCTTTGTGGTTAATCTAGTTATGTGTGTAACTTGAGATCAGTCTAGCCTTCGTGAAGGTTTGTAACATGCAGGACATCTATTTGTGGTAAGACCACATTAAGGATCCATCCGCCGAAAGAGTGTACTTGAAAATACAGTTTTGTGGAGATATGCTTGAATTTTATCGATCACTTTGACATGGGACATTTTTGTCTCGTGAATACTGCATGTACTACTTCATTAGACAAAATAAAACATCAAATGGGAATGAGTTTTTACACCCATAACTTACGTTCTATTTTCTTGATACTTACGTGACGGAGATGAAAGTGTAAAATGCATTCCCGTTTGTGGTTAATCTGGTTATGTGTGTAGCTTGAGATCAGTCTAGCCTTCGTGAAGATTTGTAACATGCAGGACATATATTTGGGTAAGACCACATTAAGGATCAGTCCGCCGAAAGAGTGCACATTAAAATACTGTTTTGTGGTGATATGCGTGAATTTTTTTTGATCACTTTGAAATGGGACATGTTTGTCTCGTGAATACTGTATGCACTACTGCATTAGACAAAATAAAACATTAAATGGGAATGAGTTTTCACACCTATAACTTACGTACTATTTTCTTGTAACTTACGTGACGGAGATGAAAGCGTAACGTGCATTCCCCTTTGTGGTTAGTTTAGTTATGTGCGTAGCTTGAGATCAGTCTAGCCTTCGTGAAGATTTGTAACAGGCAGAACATCTATTTGGGTAAGACCACATTAAGGATCAGTCCGCCGAAAGAGTGCACTTGAAAATATTGTTTTGTGGTGATATGCATGAATTTTATAGATCACTTTGACATGGGACATGTTTGTCTCGTGAATACTGTATGCACTACTGCATTAGACAAAATAAAACATCAAATGGGAATGAGTTTTCACACCTATAACTTACGTACTATTTTCTTGTAACTTACGTGACGGAGATGAAAGCGTAACGTGCATTCCCCTTTGTGGTTAGTTTAGTTATGTGCGTAGCTTGAGATCAGTCTAGCCTTTGTGAAGGTTTGTAACAAGCAGGACATCTATTTGTGGTAAGACCACATTAAGGATCCGTCCGCCGAAATAGTGCACTTGAAAATATTGTTTTGTGGTGATATGCATGAATTTTATAGATCACTTTGACATGGGACATGTTTGTCTTGTGAATACTGTATGCACTACTGCATTAGACAAAATAAAACATCAAATGGGAATGAGTTTTGACACCCATAACTTACGTACCATTTTCTTGTAACTTACGTGACGGAGATGAATGGGTAACACGCATTCCCCTTTGTGATTAATCTAGTTATGTGTGTAGCTTGAGATCAGTCTAGCCTTCACGAAGATTTGTAACATGCAGGTAATCTATTTGGGGTAAGTCCGCCGAAATAGTGTACTTGAAAATACTGTTTTGTGGTGATATGCGTGAATTTTTTCGGTCACTTTGAAATGGGACATGTTTGTCTCGTGAATACTGAATGTACAACTGCATTAGACAAAATAAAACATGAAATGGAAATGAATTTTAATACACATAACATACGTACTATTTTTTTGTAACTTACGTGACGGAGATGAAAGGGTAACACGCATTCCCCTTTCTGGTTAATCTAGTTATGTGTGTAACTTGAGATCAGTCTAGCCTTCGTGAAGGTTTGTAACATGCAGGACATCTATTTGTGGTAAGACCACATTAAGGATCCATCCGCCGAAAGAGTGTACTTGAAAATACAGTTTTGTGGAGATATGCGTGAATTTTATCGATCACTTTGACATGGGACATGTTTGTCTCGTGAATACTGCATGTACTACTTCATTAGACAAAATAAAACATCAAATGGGAATGAGTTTTAACACCCATAACTTACGTTCTATTTTCTTGATACTTACGTGACGGAGATGAAAGTGTAAAATGCATTCCCGTTTGTGGTTAATCTGGTTATGTGTGTAGCTTGAGATCAGTCTAGCCTTCGTGAAGATTTGTAACATGCAGGACATATATTTGGATTAGACCACATTAAGGATCAGTCCGCCGAAAAAGTGCACATTAAAATACTGTTTTGTGGTGATATGCGTGAATTTTTTTTGATCACTTTGAAATGGGACATGTTTGTCTCGTGAATACTGTATGCACTACTGCATTAGGCAAAATAAAACATTAAATGGGAATGAGTTTTCACACCTATAACTTACGTACTATTTTTTTGTAACTTACGTGACGGAGATGAAAGCGTAACGTGCATTCCCCTTTGTGGTTAGTTTAGTTATGTGCGTAGCTTGAGATCAGTCTAGCCTTCGTGAAGGTTTGTAACATGCAGGACATCTATTTGTGGTAAGACCACACTAAGGATCCGTCCGCCGAAATAGTGCACTTGAAAATATTGTTTTGTGGTGATATGCATGAATTTTATAGATCACTTTGACATGGGACATGTTTGTCTCTTGAATACTGTATGCACTACTGCATTAGACAAAATAAAACATCAAATGAGAATGAGTTTTCACACCTATAACTTACGTACTATTTCCTTGTAACTTACGTGACGGAGATGAAAGCGTAACGTGCATTCCCCTTTGTGGTTAGTTATGTGCGTAGCTTGAGATCAGTCTAGCCTTCGTGAAGGTTTGTAACATGCAGGACATCTATTTGTGGTAAGACCACATTAAGGATCCGTCCGCCGAAATAGTGCACTTGAAAATATTGTTTTGTGGTGATATGCATGAATTTTATAGATCACTTTGACATGGGACATGTTTGTCTCGTGAATACTGTATGCACTACTGCATTAGACAAAATAAAACATCAAATGGGAATGAGTTTTGACACCCATAACTTACGTACCATTTTCTTGTAACTTACGTGACGGAGATGAATGGGTAACACGCATTCCCCTTTGTGATTAATCTAGTTATGTGTGTAGCTTGAAATCAGTCTAGCCTTCACGAAGATTTGTAACATGCAGGTAATCTATTTGGGGTAAGTCCGCCGAAATAGTGTACTTGAAAATACTGTTTTGTGGTGATATGCGTGAATTTTTTCGATCACTTTGAAATGGGACATGTTTGTCTCGTGAATACTGAATGTACAACTGCATTAGACAAAATAAAACATGAAATGGAAATGAGTTTTAATACACATAACATACGTACTATTTTTTTGTAACTTACGTGACGGAGATGAAAGGGTAACACGCATTCCCCTTTGTGGTTAATCTAGTTATGTGTGTAACTTGAGATCAGTCTAGCCTTCGTGAAGGTTTGTAACATGCAGGACATCTATTTGTGGTAAGACCACATTAAGGATCCATCCGCCGAAAGAGTGTACTTGAAAATACAGTTTTGTGGAGATATGCGTGAATTTTATCGATCACTTTGACATGGGACATGTTTGTCTCGTGAATACTGCATGTATTACTTCATTAGACAAAATAAAACATCAAATGGGAATGAGTTTTAACACCCATAACTTACGTTCTATTTTCTTGATACTTACGTGACGGAGATGAAAGTGTAAAATGCATTCCCGTTTGTGGTTAATCTGGTTATGTGTGTAGCTTGAGATCAGTCTAGCCTTCGTGAAGATTTGTAACATGCAGGACATATATTTGGGTAAGACCACATTAAGAATCAGTCCGCCGAAAGAGTGCACATTAAAATACTGTTTTGTGGTGATATGCGTGAATTTTTTTTGATCACTTTGAAATGGGACATGTTTGTCTCGTGAATACTGTATGCACTACTGCATTAGACAAAATAAAACATTAAATGGGAATGAGTTTTCACACCTATAACTTACGTACTATTTTCTTGTAACTTACGTGACGGAGATGAAAGCGTAACGTGCATTCCCCTTTGTGGTTAGTTTAGTTATGTGCGTAGCTTGAGATCAGTCTAGCCTTCGTGAAGGTTTGTAACATGCAGGACATCTATTTGTGGTAAGACCACATTAAGGATCCGTCCGCCGAAATAGTGCACTTGAAAATATTGTTTTGTGGTGATATGCATGAATTTTATAGATCACTTTGACATGGGACATGTTTGCCTCGTGAATAATGTATGCACTACTGCATTAGACAAAATAAAACATCAAATGGGAAAGAGTTTTCTCACCCATAACTTACGTACCATTTTCTTGTAACTTACGTGACGGAGATGAATGGGTAACACGCATTCCCCTTTGTGATTAATCTAGTTATGTGTGTAGCTTGAGATCAGTCTAGCCTTCACGAAGATTTGTAACATGCAGGTAATCTATTTGGGGTAAGACCACATTAAGGACCCGTCCGCCGAAATAGTGTACTTGAAAATACTGTTTTTTGGTGATATGCGTGAATTTTTTCGATCACTTTGAAATTGGACATGTTTGTTTCGTGAATACTGAATGTACAACTGCATTAGACAAAATAAAACATGAAATGGAAATGAGTTTTAATACACATAACATACGTACTATTTTCTTGTAACGTACGTGACGGAGATGAAAGGGTAACATGCATTCCCGTTTGTGGTTAATCTGGTTATGTGTGTAGCTTGAGATCAGTCTAGCCTTCGTGAAGATTTGTAACATGCAGGACATATATTTGGGTAAGACCACATTAAGGATCAGTCCGCCGAAAGAGTGCACTTGAAAATATTGTTTTGTGGTGATATGCATGAATTTTATAGATCACTTTGACATGGGACATGTTTGTCTCGTGAATACTGTATGCACTACTGCATTAGACAAAATAAAACTTCAAATGGGAATGAGTTTTCACACCTATAACTTACGTACTATATTCTTGTAACTTACGTGACGGAGATGAAAGCGTAACGTGCATTCCCCTTTGTGGTTAGTTTAGTTATGTGCGTAGCTTGAGATCAGTCTAGCCTTCGTGAAGGTTTGTAACATGCAGGACATCTATTTGTGGTAAGACCTCACTAAGGATCCGTCCGCCGAAATAGTGCACTTGAAAATATTGTTTTGTGGTGATATGCATGAATTTTATAGATCACTTTGACATGGGACATGTTTGTCTCGTGAATACTGTATGCACTACTGCATTAGACAAAATAAAACATCAAATGGGAAAGAGTTTTCTCACCCATAACTTACGTACCATTTTCTTGTAACTTACGTGACGGAGATGAATGGGTAACACGCATTCCCCTTTGTGATTAATCTAGTTATGTGTGTAGCTTGAGATCATTCTAGCCTTCGTGAAGGTTTGTAACATGCAGGACATCTATTTGGGGTAAGACCACATTAAGGATCCATCCGCCGAAAGAGTGTACTTGAAAATACAGTTTTGTGGAGATATGCGTGAATTTTATCGATCACTTTGACATGGGACATATTTGTCTCGTGAATACTGCATGTACTACTTCATTAGACAAAATAAAACATCAAATGGGAATGAGTTTTAACACCCATAACTTACGTACTATTTTCTTGTAACTTACGTGACGGAGATGAAAGGGTAACATGCATTCCCGTTTGTG
>JAHLWY010001262.1:0-17431 GCA_020002185.1 Paraescarpia echinospica | reverse complement strand
AAGTTTAGTGTTTCGTTTGTGCAACTCGTGTCTATAGTTTGGTTCGTGCAACGTGTTGGTCTAAGTTTAGTGTTTCGTTTGTCCCACTAGTTGGTCTAAGTTCAAGTCGTGTTACCTGTTGGGCTAAGTTTAGTGTTTCATTAGTGCAACTCGTGTCTATAGTTTGATTCGTGCAACGTGTTAGGCTAAGTTGAGTGTTTCGTTTGTGCAACTCGTGTCTACAGTTTGTTTCATGCAACGTGTTGGTCTAAGTTTAGTGTTTCGTTTGTGCAACTCTTGTCTATAGTTTGGTTCGTGGAACGTGTTGGTCTAAGTTTAGTGTTCCGTTTGTCCCACTAGTTGGTCTAAGTTCAATTCGTGCAACGAGTTGGTCTAAGTTTAGTGTTTCGTTTGTGCAACTCGTGTCTATATTTTGATTCGTGCAACGAGTTGGTCTAAGTTTAGTGTTTCGTTTGTGCAACTCGTGTCTATATTTTGATTCGTGCAACCTGTTATGCTTTGTTTAGTGTTTCGTTTGTGCAACTCGTGTCTATAGTTTGATTCGTGCAACCTGTTATGCTAAGTTTGTGTTTCGTTTGTGCAACTCGTGTCTATAGTTTGATTCGTGCAACCTGTTAGGCTAATTTTAGTGTTTCGTTTGTGCAACTCGTGTCTACAGTTTGTTTCGTTCAAAGTGTTGGTCTAAGTTTAGTGTTTCGTTTGTGCAACTCGTGTCTATAGTTTGGTTCGTGCAACGTGTTGGTCTAAGTTTAGTGTTTCGTTTGTCACACTAGTTGTTCTAAGGTCAATTCGTGCAACCTGTTGGGCTAAGTTTAGTGTTTCGTTTGTGCAACTCGTGTCTATAGGTGGTTCGTGCAACATGTTAGTCTAAGTTTAGTGTTTCGTTTGTCCCACTAGTTGGTCTAAGTTCAATTCGTGCAACCTGTTGGGCTAAGTTTAGTGTTTCGTTTGTGCAACTCGTGTCTATAGTTTGATTCGTGCAAACTGTTGGGCTAAATTTAGTGTTTCGTTTGTCCAACTAGTTGGTCTAAGTTCAATTCGTGCAACCTGTTGGGCTAAGTTTAGTGTTTCGTTTGTGCAACTCGTGTCTATAGTTTGATTCGTGCAAACTGTTGGGCTAAGTTTAGTGTTTCGTTTGTCCAACTCGTGTCCATAGTTTGGTTCGTGCAACGTGCTGGTCTAAGTTTAGTGTTTCATTTGTCTCACTAGTTGGTCTAAGTTCAATTCGTGCAACCTGTAGGGCTAAGTTTAGTGTTTCGTTCGTGCAACTCGTGTCTATAGTTTGATTCGTGCAACCTGTTCGTCTAAGTTTAGTGTTTCGTTTGTCCCACTAGTTGGTATACGTTCAATTCGTCCAACATGTTGGGCTAAATTTAGTGTTTCTTTTTTCCCACTAGTTGGTCTAACTTCAATTCGTGCATCCTGTTGGGCTAAGTTTAGTGTTTCGTTTGTGCAACTCGTGTCTATAGTTTGGTTCGTGCAACGTGTTGGTCTAAATTTAGTGTTTCGTTTGTCCCACTAGTTGGTCTAAGTTCAAGTCGTGTTACCTGTTGGGCTAAGTTTAATGTTTCATTAGTGCAACTCGTGTCTATAGTTTGATTCGTGCAACGTGTTAGGCTAAGTTGAGTGTTTCGTTTGTGCAACTCGTGTCTACAGTTTGTTTCATGCAACGTGTTGGTCTAAGTTTAGTGTTTCGTTTGTGCAACTCTTGTCTATAGTTTGGTTCGTGCAACGTGTTGGTCTAAGTTTAGTGTTCCGTTTGTCCCACTAGTTGGTCTAAGTTCAATTCGTGCAACGAGTTGGTCTAAGTTTAGTGTTTCGTTTGTGCAACTCGTGTCTATATTTTGATTCGTGCAACCTGTTATGCTTTGTTTAGTGTTTCGTTTGTGCAACTCGTGTCTATAGTTTGATTCGTGCAACCTGTTATGCTAAGTTTGTGTTTCGTTTGTGCAACTCGTGTCTATAGTTTGATTCGTGCAACCTGTTAGGCTAATTTTAGTGTTTCGTTTGTGCAACTCGTGTCTACAGTTTGTTTCGTTCAACGTGTTGGTCTAAGTTTAGTGTTTCGTTTGTGCAACTCGTGTCTATAGTTTGGTTCGTGCAACGTGTTGGTCTAAGTTTAGTGTTCCGTTTGTCCCACTAGTTGGTCTAAGTTCAATTCATGCAATCTGTTGGGCTAAGTTTAGTGTTTCGTTTGTGCAACTCGTGTCTATAATTTGGTTCGTGCAACGTGTTGGTCTAAGTTTAGTGTTTCGTTTGTGCAACTCGTGTCTATAGTTTGGTTCGTGCAACGTTTTGGTCTAACTTTATTGTTCCGTTTGTCCCACTACTTGGTTTAAGTTCAATTCGTGCAACCTGTTGTGCTAAGTTTAATGTTTCGTTTGTGCAACCCGTGTCTATATTTTGATTCGTGCAACCTGTTATGCTATGTTTAGTGTTTCGTTTGTGCAATTCGTGTCTATAGTTTGGTTCGTGCAACCTGTTGGGCTAAGTTTAGTGTTTCGTTTGTGCAGCTCGTGTCTATAGTTTGGTTCGTGCAACGTGTTGGTCTAAGTTTAGTGTTTCGTTTGTCACACTAGTTGTTCTAAGTTCAATTCGTGCAACCTGTTGGGCTAAGTTTAGTGTTTCGTTTGTGCAACTCGTGTCTATAGTTTGGTTCGTGCAACGTGTTAGTCTAAGTTTAGTGTTTCGTTTGTCCCACTAGTTGGTCTAAGTTCAATTCGTGCAACCTGTTGGGCTAAGTTTAGTGTTTCGTTTGTGCAACTCGTGTCTATAGTTTGGTTCGTGCAACGTGTTAGTCTAAGTTTAGTGTTTCGTTTGTCCGACTAGTTGGTCTAAGTTCAATTCTTGCAACCTGTTGGGCTAAGTTTAGTGTTTCGTTTGTGCAACTCGTGTCTATAGTTTGATTCATGCAACGTGTTGGTCTAAATTTAGTGTTTCGTTTGTCCCACTAGTTGTTCTAAGTTCAGTTCGTGCAACCTATTGGAATAAGTTTAGTGTTTCGTTTGTGCAACTCGTGTCTATAATTTGATTTGTGCAACCTCTTGGGCTAAGTTTAGCGTTTCCTTCGTGCAACTTGTGTCTATAGTTTGGTTCGTGCAACGTGTTAGTCAAAGTTTAGTGTTTCGTTTGTCCCACCAGTTGGTCTATGTTCAATTCGTGCAACATGTTGGGCTACGTATAGTGTTTCATTTGTGCAACTCGTGTCTATAGTTTGATTCGTTCAACATGTTGGGCTAAGTTTAGTGTTTCGTTTGTGCAGCTCGTGTCTATAGTTTGGTTCGTGCAACGTGTTGGTCTAAGTTTAGTGTTTCGTTTGTCACACTAGTTGTTCTAAGGTCAATTCTTGCAACCTGTTGGGCTAAGTTTAGTGTTTCGTTTGTGCGACTCGTGTCTATAGTTTGGTTCGTGCAACGTGTTAGTCTAAATTTAGTGTTTCGTTTGTCCCACTAGTTGGTCTAAGTTCAATTCGTGCAACCTGTTGGGCGAAGTTTAGTGTTTCGTTTGTGCAACTCGTGTCTATAGTTTGATTCGTGCAAACTGTTGGGCTAAGTTTAGTGTTTCGTTTGTCCAACTAGTTTGTCTAAGTTCAATTCGTGCAACCTGTTGGGCTAAGTTTAGTGTTTCGTTTGTGCAACTCGTGTCTATAGTTTGATTCGTGCAAACTGTTGGGCTAAGTTTAGTGTTTCGTTTGTCCAACTCGTGTCCATAGTTTGGTTCGTGCAACGTGCTGGTCTAAGTTTAGTGTTTCATTTGTCTCACTAGTTGGTCTAAGTTCAATTCGTGCAACCTGTAGGGCTATGTTTAGTGTTTCGTTCGTGCAACTCGTGTCTATAGTTTGATTCGTGCAACCTGTTCGTCTAAGTTTAGTGTTTCGTTTGTCCCACTAGTTGGTATAAGTTCAATTCGTCCAACATGTTGGGCTAAGTTTAGTGTTTCTTTTTTCCCACTAGTTGGTCTAACTTCAATTCGTGCATCCTGTTGGGCTAAGTTTAGTGTTTCGTTTGTGCAACTCGTGTCTATAGTTTGGTTCGTGCAACGTGTTGGTCTAAGTTTAGTGTTTCGTTTGTCCCACTAGTTGGTCTAAGTTCAAGTCGTGTTACCTGTTGGGCTAAGTTTAGTGTTTCATTAGTGCAACTCGTGTCTATAGTTTGATTCGTGCAACGTGTTAGGCTAAGTTGAGTGTTTCGTTTGTGCAACTCGTGTCTACAGTTTGTTTCATGCAACGTGTTGGTCTAAGTTTAGTGTTTCGTTTGTGCAACTCTTGTCTATAGTTTGGTTCGTGCAACGTGTTGGTCTAAGTTTAGTGTTCCGTTTGTCCCACTAGTTGGTCTAAGTTCAATTCGTGCAACGAGTTGGTCTAAGTTTAGTGTTTCGTTTGTGCAACTCGTGTCTATATTTTGATTCGTGCAACCTGTTATGCTTTGTTTAGTGTTTCGTTTGTGCAACTCGTGTCTATAGTTTGATTCGTGCAACCTGTTATGCTAAGTTTGTGTTTCGTTTGTGCAACTCGTGTCTATAGTTTGATTCGTGCAACCTGTTAGGCTAATTTTAGTGTTTCGTTTGTGCAACTCGTGTCTACAGTTTGTTTCGTTCAACGTGTTGGTCTAAGTTTAGTGTTTCGTTTGTGCAACTCGTGTCTATAGTTTGGTTCGTGCAACGTGTTGGTCTAAGTTTAGTGTTTCGTTTGTCACACTAGTTGTTCTAAGTTCAATTCGTGCAACCTGTTGGGCTAAGTTTAGTGTTTCGTTTGTGCAACTCGTGTCTATAGTTTGATTCGTGCAAACTGTTGGGCTAAGTTTAGTGTTTCGTTTGTCCAACTAGTTGGTCTAAGTTCAATTCGTGCAACCTGTTGGGCTAAGTTTAGTGTTTCGTTTGTGCAACTCGTGTCTATAGTTTGATTCGTGCAAACTGTTGGGCTAAGTTTAGTGTTTCGTTTGTCCAACTCGTGTCCATAGTTTGGTTCGTGCAACGTGCTGGTCTAAGTTTAGTGTTTCATTTGTCTCACTAGTTGGTCTAAGTTCAATTCGTGCAACCTGTAGGGCTAAGTTTAGTGTTTCGTTCGTGCAACTCGTGTCTATAGTTTGATTCGTGCAACCTGTTCGTCTAAGTTTAGTGTTTCGTTTGTCCCACTTGTTGGTATACGTTCAATTCGTCCAACATGTTGGGCTAAATTTAGTGTTTCTTTTTTCCCACTAGTTGGTCTAACTTCAATTCGTGCATCCTGTTGGGCTAAGTTTAGTGTTTCGTTTGTGCAACTCGTGTCTATAGTTTGGTTCGTGCAACGTGTTGGTCTAAATTTAGTGTTTCGTTTGTCCCACTAGTTCAAGTCGTGTTACCTGTTGGGCTAAGTTTAATGTTTCATTAGTGCAACTCGTGTCTATAGTTTGATTCGTGCAACGTGTTAGGCTAAGTTGAGTGTTTCGTTTGTGCAACTCGTGTCTACAGTTTGTTTCATGCAACGTGTTGGTCTAAGTTTAGTGTTTCGTTTGTGCAACTCTTGTCTATAGTTTGGTTCGTGCAACGTGTTGGTCTAAGTTTAATGTTCCGTTTGTCCCACTAGTTGGTCTAAGTTCAATTCGTGCAACGAGTTGGTCTAAGTTTAGTGTTTCGTTTGTGCAACTCGTGTCTATATTTTGATTCGTGCAACCTGTTATGCTTTGTTTAGTGTTTCGTTTGTGCAACTCGTGTCTATAGTTTGATTCGTGCAACCTGTTATGCTAAGTTTGTGTTTCGTTTGTGCAACTCGTGTCTATAGTTTGATTCGTGCAACCTGTTAGGCTAATTTTAGTGTTTCGTTTGTGCAACTCGTGTCTACAGTTTGTTTCGTTCAACGTGTTGGTCTAAGTTTAGTGTTTCGTTTGTGCAACTCGTGTCTATAGTTTGGTTCGTGCAACGTGTTGGTCTAAGTTTAGTGTTCCGTTTGTCCCAGTAGTTGGTCTAAGTTCAATTCATGCAATCTGTTGGGCTAAGTTTAGTGTTTCGTTTGTGCAACTCGTGTCTATAATTTGGTTCGTGCAACGTGTTGGTCTAAGTTTAGTGTTTCGTTTGTGCAACTCGTGTCTATAGTTTGGTTCGTGCAACGTTTTGTTCTAACTTTAGTGTTCCGTTTGTCCCACTACTTGGTTTAAGTTCAATTCGTGCAACCTGTTGTGCTAAGTTTAATGTTTCGTTTGTGCAACCCGTGTCTATATTTTGATTCGTGCAACCTGTTATGCTATGTTTAGTGTTTCGTTTGTGCAATTCGTGTCTATAGTTTGGTTCGTGCAACCTGTTGGGCTAAGTTTAGTGTTTCGTTTGTGCAGCTCGTGTCTATAGTTTGGTTCGTGCAACGTGTTGGTCTAAGTTTAGTGTTTCGTTTGTCACACTAGTTGTTCTAAGTTCAATTCGTGCAACCTGTTGGGCTAAGTTTAGTGTTTCGTTTGTGCAACTCGTGTCTATAGTTTGGTTCGTGCAACGTGTTAGTCTAAGTTTAGTGTTTCGTTTGTCCCACTAGTTGGTCTAACTTCAATTCGTGCATCCTGTTGGGCTAAGTTTAGTGTTTCGTTTGTGCAACTCGTGTCTATAGTTTGGTTCGTGCAACGTGTTGGTCTAAGTTTAGTGTTTCGTTTGTCCCACTAGTTGGTCTAAGTTCAAGTCGTGTTACCTGTTGGGCTAAGTTTAGTGTTTCATTAGTGCAACTCGTGTCTATAGTTTGATTCGTGCAACGTGTTAGGCTAAGTTGAGTGTTTCGTTTGTGCAACTCGTGTCTACAGTTTGTTTCATGCAACGTGTTGGTCTAAGTTTAGTGTTTCGTTTGTGCAACTCTTGTCTATAGTTTGGTTCGTGCAACGTGTTGGTCTAAGTTTAGTGTTCCGTTTGTCCCACTAGTTGGTCTAAGTTCAATTCGTGCAACGAGTTGGTCTAAGTTTAGTGTTTCGTTTGTGCAACTCGTGTCTATATTTTGATTCGTGCAACCTGTTATGCTTTGTTTAGTGTTTCGTTTGTGCAACTCGTGTCTATAGTTTGATTCGTGCAACCTGTTATGCTAAGTTTGTGTTTCGTTTGTGCAACTCGTGTCTATAGTTTGATTCGTGCAACCTGTTAGGCTAATTTTAGTGTTTCGTTTGTGCAACTCGTGTCTACAGTTTGTTTCGTTCAACGTGTTGGTCTAAGTTTAGTGTTTCGTTTGTGCAACTCGTGTCTATAGTTTGGTTCGTGCAACGTGTTGGTCTAAGTTTAGTGTTTCGTTTGTCACACTAGTTGTTCTAAGGTCAATTCGTGCAACCTGTTGGGCTAAGTTTAGTGTTTCGTTTGTGCAACTCGTGTCTATAGGTGGTTCGTGCAACATGTTAGTCTAAGTTTAGTGTTTCGTTTGTCCCACTAGTTGGTCTAAGTTCAATTCGTGCAACCTGTTGGGCTAAGTTTAGTGTTTCGTTTGTGCAACTCGTGTCTATAGTTTGATTCGTGCAAACTGTTGGGCTAAGTTTAGTGTTTCGTTTGTCCAACTAGTTGGTCTAAGTTCAATTCGTGCAACCTGTTGGGCTAAGTTTAGTGTTTCGTTTGTGCAACTCGTGTCTATAGTTTGATTCGTGCAAACGGTTGGGCTAAGTTTAGTGTTTCGTTTGTCCAACTCGTGTCCATAGTTTGGTTCGTGCAACGTGCTGGTCTAAGTTTAGTGTTTCATTTGTCTCACTAGTTGGTCTAAGTTCAATTCGTGCAACCTGTAGGGCTAAGTTTAGTGTTTCGTTCGTGCAACTCGTGTCTATAGTTTGATTCGTGCAACCTGTTCGTCTAAGTTTAGTGTTTCGTTTGTCCCACTAGTTGGTATACGTTCAATTCGTCCAACATGTTGGGCTAAATTTAGTGTTTCTTTTTTCCCACTAGTTGGTCTAACTTCAATTCGTGCATCCTGTTGGGCTAAGTTTAGTGTTTCGTTTGTGCAACTCGTGTCTATAGTTTGGTTCGTGCAACGTGTTGGTCTAAGTTTAGTGTTTCGTTTGTCCCACTAGTTGGTCTAAGTTCAAGTCGTGTTACCTGTTGGGCTAAGTTTAATGTTTCATTAGTGCAACTCGTGTCTATAGTTTGATTCGTGCAACGTGTTAGGCTAAGTTGAGTGTTTCGTTTGTGCAACTCGTGTCTACAGTTTGTTTCATGCAACGTGTTGGTCTAAGTTTAGTGTTTCGTTTGTGCAACTCTTGTCTATAGTTTGGTTCGTGCAACGTGTTGGTCTAAGTTTAGTGTTCCGTTTGTCCCACTAGTTGGTCTAAGTTCAATTCGTGCAACGAGTTGGTCTAAGTTTAGTGTTCCGTTTGTGCAACTCGTGTCTATATTTTGATTCGTGCAACCTGTTATGCTTTGTTTAGTGTTTCGTTTGTGCAACTCGTGTCTATAGTTTGATTCGTGGAACCTGTTATGCTAAGTTTGTGTTTCGTTTGTGCAACTCGTGTCTATAGTTTGATTCGTGCAACCTGTTAGGCTAATTTTAGTGTTTCGTTTGTGCAACTCGTGTCTACAGTTTGTTTCGTTCAACGTGTTGGTCTAAGTTTAGTGTTTCGTTTGTGCAACTCGTGTCTATAGTTTGGTTCGTGCAACGTGTTGGTCTAAGTTTAGTGTTCCGTTTGTCCCACTAGTTGGTCTAAGTTCAATTCATGCAATCTGTTGGGCTAAGTTTAGTGTTTCGTTTGTGCAACTCGTGTCTATAATTTGGTTCGTGCAACGTGTTGGTCTAAGTTTAGTGTTTCGTTTGTGCAACTCGTGTCTATAGTTTGGTTCGTGCAACGTTTTGGTCTAACTTTATTGTTCCGTTTGTCCCACTACTTGGTTTAAGTTCAATTCGTGCAACCTGTTGTGCTAAGTTTAATGTTTCGTTTGTGCAACCCGTGTCTATATTTTGATTCGTGCAACCTGTTATGCTATGTTTAGTGTTTCGTTTGTGCAATTCGTGTCTATAGTTTGGTTCGTGCAACCTGTTGGGCTAAGTTTAGTGTTTCGTTTGTGCAACTCGTGTCTATAGTTTGGTTCGTGCAACGTGTTGGTCTAAGTTTAGTGTTTCGTTTGTCACACTAGTTGTTCTAAGTTCAATTCGTGCAACCTGTTGGGCTAAGTTTAGTGTTTCGTTTGTGCAACTCGTGTCTATAGTTTGGTTCGTGCAACGTGTTAGTCTAAGTTTAGTGTTTCGTTTGTCCCACTAGTTGGTCTAAGTTCAATTCGTGCAACCTGTTGGGCTAAGTTTAGTGTTTCGTTTGTGCAACTCGTGTCTATAGTTTGGTTCGTGCAACGTGTTAGTTTAAGTTTAGTGTTTCGTTTGTCCGACTAGTTGGTCTAAGTTCAATTCTTGCAACCTGTTGGGCTAAGTTTAGTGTTTCGTTTGTGCAACTCGTGTCTATAGTTTGATTCATGCAACGTGTTGGTCTAAATTTAGTGTTTCGTTTGTCCCACTAGTTGTTCTAAGTTCAGTTCGTGCAACCTATTGGAATAAGTTTAGTGTTTCGTTTGTGCAACTCGTGTCTATAATTTGATTTGTGCAACCTCTTGGGCTAAGTTTAGCGTTTCCTTCGTGCAACTTGTGTCTATAGTTTGGTTCGTGCAACGTGTTAGTCAAAGTTTAGTGTTTCGTTTGTCCCACCAGTTGGTCTATGTTCAATTCGTGCAACCTGTTGGGCTACGTATAGTGTTTCATTTGTGCAACTCGTGTCTATAGTTTGATTCGTTCAACATGTTGGGCTAAGTTTAGTGTTTCGTTTGTGCAGCTCGTGTCTATAGTTTGGTTCGTGCAACGTGTTGGTCTAAGTTTAGTGTTTCGTTTGTCACACTAGTTGTTCTAAGGTCAATTCTTGCAACCTGTTGGGCTAAGTTTAGTGTTTCGTTTGTGTAACTCGTGTCTATAGTTTGGTTCGTGCAACGTGTTAGTCTAAGTTTAGTGTTTCGTTTGTCCCACTAGTTGGTCTAAGTTCAATTCGTGCAACCTGTTGGGCGAAGTTTAGTGTTTCGTTTGTGCAACTCGTGTCTATAGTTTGATTCTGTGCAAACCTGTTGGCTACCGTGTTTCGCTTCACAACTAGTTGGTCTAAGTTCAATTCGTGCAACCTGTTGGGCTAAGTTTAGTGTTTCGTTTGTGCAACTCGTGTCCATAGTTTGGTTCGTGCAACGTGTTGGTCTAAGTTTAGTGTTTCATTTGTCTCACTAGTTGGTCTAAGTTCAATTCGTGCAACCTGTACGGCTAAGTTTAGTGTTTCGTTCGTGCAACTCGTGTCAATAGTTTGATTCGTGCAACCTGTTCGTCTAAGTTTAGTGTTTCGTTTGTCCCACTAGTTGGTATAAGTTCAATTCGTCCAACATGTTGGGCTAAGTTTAGTGTTTCTTTTTTCCCACTAGTTGGTCTAACTTCAATTCGTGCATCCTGTTGGGCTAAGTTTAGTGTTTCGTTTGTGCAATTCGTGTCTATAGTTTGGTTCGTGCAACGTGTTGGTCTAAGTTTAGTGTTTCGTTTGTCCCACTAGTTGGTCTAAGTTCAAGTCGTGTTACCTGTTGGGCTAAGTTTAATGTTTCATTAGTGCAACTCGTGTCTATAGTTTGATTCGTGCAACGTGTTGGTCTAAGTTTAGTGTTTCGTTTGTGCAACTCGTGTCTACAGTTTGTTTCATGCAACGTGTTGGTCTAAGTTTAGTGTTTCGTTTGTGCAACTCTTGTCTATAGTTTGGTTCGTGCAACGTGTTGGTCTAAGTTTAGTGTTCCGTTTGTCCCACTAGTTGGTCTAAGTTCAATTCGTGCAACGAGTTGGTCTAAGTTTAGTGTTCCGTTTGTGCAACTCGTGTCTATATTTTGATTCGTGCAACCTGTTATGCTTTGTTTAGTGTTTCGTTTGTGCAACTCGTGTCTATAGTTTGATTCGTGGAACCTGTTATGCTAAGTTTGTGTTTCGTTTGTGCAACTCGTGTCTATAGTTTGATTCGTGCAACCTGTTAGGCTAATTTTAGTGTTTCGTTTGTGCAACTCGTGTCTACAGTTTGTTTCGTTCAACGTGTTGGTCTAAGTTTAGTGTTTCGTTTGTGCAACTCGTGTCTATAGTTTGGTTCGTGCAACGTGTTGGTCTAAGTTTAGTGTTCCGTTTGTCCCACTAGTTGGTCTAAGTTCAATTCATGCAATCTGTTGGGCTAAGTTTAGTGTTTCGTTTGTGCAACTCGTGTCTATAATTTGGTTCGTGCAACGTGTTGGTCTAAGTTTAGTGTTTCGTTTGTGCAACTCGTGTCTATAGTTTGGTTCGTGCAACGTTTTGGTCTAACTTTATTGTTCCGTTTGTCCCACTACTTGGTTTAAGTTCAATTCGTGCAACCTGTTGTGCTAAGTTTAATGTTTCGTTTGTGCAACCCGTGTCTATATTTTGATTCGTGCAACCTGTTATGCTATGTTTAGTGTTTCGTTTGTGCAATTCGTGTCTATAGTTTGGTTCGTGCAACCTGTTGGGCTAAGTTTAGTGTTTCGTTTGTGCAACTCGTGTCTATAGTTTGGTTCGTGCAACGTGTTGGTCTAAGTTTAGTGTTCCGTTTGTCACACTAGTTGTTCTAAGTTCAATTCGTGCAACCTGTTGGGCTAAGTTTAGTGTTTCGTTTGTGCAACTCGTGTCTATAGTTTGGTTCGTGCAACGTGTTAGTCTAAGTTTAGTGTTTCGTTTGTCCCACTAGTTGGTCTAAGTTCAATTCGTGCAACCTGTTGGGCTAAGTTTAGTGTTTCGTTTGTGCAACTCGTGTCTATAGTTTGGTTCGTGCAACGTGTTAGTTTAAGTTTAGTGTTTCGTTTGTCCGACTAGTTGGTCTAAGTTCAATTCTTGCAACCTGTTGGGCTAAGTTTAGTGTTTCGTTTGTGCAACTCGTGTCTATAGTTTGATTCATGCAACGTGTTGGTCTAAATTTAGTGTTTCGTTTGTCCCACTAGTTGTTCTAAGTTCAGTTCGTGCAACCTATTGGAATAAGTTTAGTGTTTCGTTTGTGCAACTCGTGTCTATAATTTGATTTGTGCAACCTCTTGGGCTAAGTTTAGCGTTTCCTTCGTGCAACTTGTGTCTATAGTTTGGTTCGTGCAACGTGTTAGTCAAAGTTTAGTGTTTCGTTTGTCCCACCAGTTGGTCTATGTTCAATTCGTGCAACCTGTTGGGCTACGTATAGTGTTTCATTTGTGCAACTCTTGTCTATAGTTTGATTCGTTCAACATGTTGGGCTAAGTTTAGTGTTTCGTTTGTGCAGCTCGTGTCTATAGTTTGGTTCGTGCAACGTGTTGGTCTAAGTTTAGTGTTTCGTTTGTCACACTAGTTGTTCTAAGGTCAATTCGTGCAACCTGTTGGGCTAAGTTTAGTGTTTCGTTTGTGTAACTCGTGTCTATAGTTTGGTTCGTGCAACGTGTTAGTCTAAGTTTAGTGTTTCGTTTGTCCCACTAGTTGGTCTAAGTTCAATTCGTGCATCCTGTTGGGCGAAGTTTAGTGTTTCGTTTGTGCAACTCGTGTCTATAGTTTGATTCGTGCAAACTGTTGGGCTAAATGTAGTGTTTCGTTTGTCCAACTAGTTGGTCTAAGTTCAATTCGTGCAACCTGTTGGGCTAAGTTTAGTGTTTCGTTTGTGCAACTCGTGTCTATAGTTTGATTCGTGCAAACTGTTGGGCTAAGTTTAGTGTTTCGTTTGTCCAACTCGTGTCCATAGTTTGGTTCGTGCAACGTGCTGGTCTAAGTTTAGTGTTTCATTTGTCTCACTAGTTGGTCTAAGTTCAATTCGTGCAACCTGTAGGGCTAAGTTTAGTGTTTCGTTCTTGCAACTCGTGTCTGTAGTTCAATTCGTGCAACCTGTTGGGCTAAGTTTAGTGTTTCGTTTGTCCCACTAGTTGGTCTAAGTTCAATTCGTCCAACATGTTGGGCTAAGTTTAGTGTTTCTTTTGTCCCACTAGTTGGTCTAACTTCAATTCGTGCATCCTGTTGGGCTAAGTTTAGTGTTTCGTCTGTGCAAGTCATGTCTATAGTTTGGTTCGTGCAACGTGTTGGTCTAAGTTTAGTGTTTCGTTTGTCCCACTAGTTGGTATAAGTTCAATTCGTCCAACATGTTGGGCTAAGTTTAGTGTTTCTTTTTTCCCACTAGTTGGTCTAACTTCAATTCGTGCATCCTGTTGGGCTAAGTTTAGTGTTTCGTTTGTGCAACTCGTGTCTATAGTTTGGTTCGTGCAACGTGTTGGTCTAAGTTTAGTGTTTCGTTTGTCCCACTAGTTGGTCTAAGTTCAAGTCGTGTTACCTGTTGGGCTAAGTTTAGTGTTTCATTAGTGCAACTCGTGTCTATAGTTTGATTCGTGCAACGTGTTAGGCTAAGTTGAGTGTTTCGTTTGTGCAACTCGTGTCTATAGTTTGATTCGTGCAACCTGTTATGCTAAGTTTGTGTTTCGTTTGTGCAACTCGTGTCTATAGTTTGATTCGTTCAACGTGTTGGTCTAAGTTTAGTGTTTCGTTTGTGCAACTCGTGTCTATAGTTTGGTTCGTGCAACGTGTTGGTCTAAGTTTAGTGTTTCGTTTGTCACACTAGTTGTTCTAAGGTCAATTCGTGCAACCTGTTGGGCTAAGTTTAGTGTTTCGTTTGTGCAACTCGTGTCTATAGGTGGTTCGTGCAACATGTTAGCCTAAGTTTAGTGTTTCGTTTGTCCCACTAGTTGGTCTAAGTTCAATTCGTGCAACCTGTTGGGCTAAGTTTAGTGTTTCGTTTGTGCAACTCGTGTCTATAGTTTGATTCGTGCAAACTGTTGGGCTAAGTTTAGTGTTTCGTTTGTCCAACTAGTTGGTCTAAGTTCAATTCGTGCAACCTGTTGGGCTAAGTTTAGTGTTTCGTTTGTGCAACTCGTGTCTATAGTTTGATTCATGCAACGTGTTGGTCTAAATTTAGTGTTTCGTTTGTCCCACTAGTTGTTCTAAGTTCAGTTCGTGCAACCTATTGGAATAAGTTTAGTGTTTCGTTTGTGCAACTCGTGTCTATAATTTGATTTGTGCAACCTCTTGGGCTAAGTTTAGCGTTTCCTTCGTGCAACTTGTGTCTATAGTTTGGTTCGTGCAACGTGTTAGTCAAAGTTTAGTGTTTCGTTTGTCCCACCAGTTGGTCTATGTTCAATTCGTGCAACCTGTTGGGCTACGTATAGTGTTTCATTTGTGCAACTCGTGTCTATAGTTTGATTCGTTCAACATGTTGGGCTAAGTTTAGTGTTTCGTTTGTGCAGCTCGTGTCTATAGTTTGGTTCGTGCAACGTGTTGGTCTAAGTTTAGTGTTTCGTTTGTCACACTAGTTGTTCTAAGGTCAATTCGTGCAACCTGTTGGGCTAAGTTTAGTGTTTCGTTTGTGCAACTCGTGCCTATAGTTTGGTTCGTGCAACGTGTTAGTCTAAGTTTAGTGTTTCGTTTGTCCCACTAGTTGGTCTAAGTTCAATTCGTGCAACCTGTTGGGCGAAGTTTAGTGTTTCGTTTGTGCAACTCGTGTCTATAGTTTGATTCGTGCAAACTGTTGGGCTAAACTTAGTGTTTCGTTTGTCCAACTAGTTGGTTTAAGTTCAATTCGTGCAACCTGTTGGGCTAAGTTTAGTGTTTCGTTTGTGCAACTCGTGTCTATAGTTTGATTCGTGCAAACTGTTGGGCTAAGTTTAGTGTTTCGTTTGTCCAACTCGTGTCCATAGTTTGGTTCGTGCAACGTGCTGGTCTAAGTTTAGTGTTTCATTTGTCTCACTAGTTGGTCTAAGTTCAATTCGTGCAACCTGTAGGGCTATGTTTAGTGTTTCGTTCGTGCAACTCGTGTCTATAGTTTGATTCGTGCAACCTGTTCGTCTAAGTTTAGTGTTTCGTTTGTCCCACTAGTTGGTATAAGTTCAATTCGTCCAACATGTTGGGCTAAGTTTAGTGTTTCTTTTTTCCCACTAGTTGGTCTAACTTCAATTCGTGCATCCTGTTGGGCTAAGTTTAGTGTTTCGTTTGTGCAACTCGTGTCTATAGTTTGGTTCGTGCAACGTGTTGGTCTAAGTTTAGTGTTTCGTTTGTCCCACTAGTTGGTCTAAGTTCAAGTCGTGTTACCTGTTGGGCTAAGTTTAGTGTTTCATTAGTGCAACTCGTGTCTATAGTTTGATTCGTGCAACGTGTTAGGCTAAGTTGAGTGTTTCGTTTGTGCAACTCGTGTCTACAGTTTGTTTCATGCAACGTGTTGGTCTAAGTTTAGTGTTTCGTTTGTGCAACTCTTGTCTATAGTTTGGTTCGTGGAACGTGTTGGTCTAAGTTTAGTGTTCCGTTTGTCCCACTAGTTGGTCTAAGTTCAATTCGTGCAACGAGTTGGTCTAAGTTTAGTGTTTCGTTTGTGCAACTCGTGTCTATATTTTGATTCGTGCAACCTGTTATGCTTTGTTTAGTGTTTCGTTTGTGCAACTCGTGTCTATAGTTTGATTCGTGCAACCTGTTATGCTAAGTTTGTGTTTCGTTTGTGCAACTCGTGTCTATAGTTTGATTCGTGCAACCTGTTAGGCTAATTTTAATGTTTCGTTTGTGCAACTCGTGTCTACAGTTTGTTTCGTTCAACGTGTTGGTCTAAGTTTAGTGTTTCGTTTGTGCAACTCGTGTCTATAGTTTGGTTTGTGCAACGTGTTGGTCTAAGTTTAGTGTTTCGTTTGTCACACTAGTTGTTCTAAGGTCAATTCGTGCAACCTGTTGGGCTAAGTTTAGTGTTTCGTTTGTGCAACTCGTGTCTATAGGTGGTTCGTGCAACATGTTAGTCTAAGTTTTAGTGTTTCGTTTGTCCCACTAGTTGGTCTAAGTTCAATTCGTGCAACCTGTTGGGCGAAGTTTAGTGTTTCGTTTGTGCAACTCGTGTCTATAGTTTGATTCGTGCAAACTGTTGGGCTAAATGTAGTGTTTCGTTTGTCCAACTAGTTGGTCTAAGTTCAATTCGTGCAACCTGTTAGGCTAAGTTTAGTGTTTCGTTTGTGCAACTCGTGTCTATAGTTTGATTCGTGCAAACTGTTGGGCTAAGTTTAGTGTTTCGTTTGTCCAACTCGTGTCCATAGTTTGGTTCGTGCAACGTGCTGGTCTAAGTTTAGTGTTTCATTTGTCTCACTAGTTGGTCTAAGTTCAATTCGTGCAACCTGTAGGGCTAAGTTTAGTGTTTCGTTCGTGCAACTCGTGTCTATAGTTTGATTCGTGCAACCTGTTCGTCTAAGTTTAGTGTTTCGTTTGTCCCACTAGTTGGTATACGTTCAATTCGTCCAACATGTTGGGCTAAATTTAGTGTTTCTTTTTTCCCACTAGTTGGTCTAACTTCAATTCGTGCATCCTGTTGGGCTAAGTTTAATGTTTCGTTTGTGCAACTCGTGTCTATAGTTTGGTTCGTGCAACGTGTTGGTCTAAATTTAGTGTTTCGTTTGTCCCACTAGTTGGTCTAAGTTCAAGTCGTGTTACCTGTTGGGCTAAGTTTAATGTTTCATTAGTGCAACTCGTGTCTATAGTTTGATTCGTGCAACGTGTTAGGCTAAGTTGAGTGTTTCGTTTGTGCAACTCGTGTCTACAGTTTGTTTCATGCAACGTGTTGGTCTAAGTTTAGTGTTTCGTTTGTGCAACTCTTGTCTATAGTTTGGTTCGTGCAACGTGTTGGTCTAAGTTTAGTGTTCCGTTTGTCCCACTAGTTGGTCTAAGTTCAATTCGTGCAACGAGTTGGTCTAAGTTTAGTGTTCCGTTTGTGCAACTCGTGTCTATATTTTGATTCGTGCAACCTGTTATGCTTTGTTTAGTGTTTCGTTTGTGCAACTCGTGTCTATAGTTTGATTCGTGGAACCTGTTATGCTAAGTTTGTGTTTCGTTTGTGCAACTCGTGTCTATAGTTTGATTCGTGCAACCTGTTAGGCTAATTTTAGTGTTTCGTTTGTGCAACTCGTGTCTACAGTTTGTTTCGTTCAACGTGTTGGTCTAAGTTTAGTGTTTCGTTTGTGCAACTCGTGTCTATAGTTTGGTTCGTGCAACGTGTTGGTCTAAGTTTAGTGTTCCGTTTGTCCCACTAGTTGGTCTAAGTTCAATTCATGCAATCTGTTGGGCTAAGTTTAGTGTTTCGTTTGTGCAACTCGTGTCTATAATTTGGTTCGTGCAACGTGTTGGTCTAAGTTTAGTGTTTCGTTTGTGCAACTCGTGTCTATAGTTTGGTTCGTGCAACGTTTTGGTCTAACTTTATTGTTCCGTTTGTCCCACTACTTGGTTTAAGTTCAATTCGTGCAACCTGTTGTGCTAAGTTTAATGTTTCGTTTGTGCAACCCGTGTCTATATTTTGATTCGTGCAACCTGTTATGCTATGTTTAGTGTTTCGTTTGTGCAATTCGTGTCTATAGTTTGGTTCGTGCAACCTGTTGGGCTAAGTTTAGTGTTTCGTTTGTGCAACTCGTGTCTATAGTTTGGTTCGTGCAACGTGTTGGT
>JAHLWY010001261.1:0-23981 GCA_020002185.1 Paraescarpia echinospica | reverse complement strand
AAACATGTCCCATGTCAAAGTGTTCGAGAAAAACTCACGCATATCACACCAAAACGGTATTTTCAAGTGCAATCTTTCGGCGGACCGAACCTTGATATGTTCTTACCCCAAATAGATGTCCTGCATGCTACAAATCTTCACGAAGGCTAGACTGATATCAAGCAACACACACAATTAGATTAAACAAAAAGGGGAATGTATGTTACCCTTTCGTCTGCGTCACGTAAGTTACAAGAAAATAGTACGTAAGTTATGGGTGTGAAAACTCACTACCATTTGATGTTTTATCTTGTCTAATGCAGTAGTACATTCATAATTAACGAAACAAACATGTCCCATGTCAAAGTGTTCGAGAAAAACTCACGCCTATCACCCCAAAACGGTACTTTCAAGTGCACTCTTTCGGCGGAAGGATCCTTAATATCGTCTTACCCCAAATAGAAGTCATGCATTCTACAAATCTTCACGAAGGTTAGCCTAATATCACGCATCACACACAACTAGAATAACCACAAAGGGGAATGTATATTACCCTTTCATCTCCGTCAATTAAGTTACAAGAAAATAGTACGTAAGTTAAAGGTGTGAAAACTCACTCCCATTTGATGTTTTATGTTGTGTAATGCAGTAATACATTCAGAATTAACGAAGCAAACATGTCCCACTTCAAAATGTTAAAAAAAATCTCACGCATATCACACCAAAACGGTATTTTCAAGTGCAATCTTTCGGCGGACGGATCCTTAATATGGTCTTACCACAAATAGATGTCCTGCATGCTACACATCTTCATGAAGGCTAGACTGATATCAAGCAACACACACAACTAGATTAACCACAAAGGGGAATGTATTTTACCCTTTCATCTCCGTCACGTAAGTTACAAGAAAATAGTACGTAAGTTATGGGTGTGAAAATTCATTCCCACTTGATGTTTAATCTTGTCTAATGCAGCAGTACATTCAGAATTAACGAAACAAACATGTCCCATGTCAAAGTGTTCGAGAAAACTCACGCAAATCACACCAAAACAGTATTTTCAAGTGCAATCTTTCGGCGGACGAAACCTTAATATGGTCTTACCCGAAATAGATGTCCTGCATTCTACAAATCTTCACGAAGGCTAGACTGATATAAAGCAATACACACAACTAGATTAAACACAAAGGGGAATGTATGTTACCCTTTTATCTCCGTCACGTAAGTTACAAGAACATAGTACGTAAGTTATGGGTTTGAAAACTCACTACCATTTGTTGTTTTATCTTGTCTAATGCAGTAGTACATTCAGAATTAACGAAACAAACATGTCCCATGTCAAAGTGTTCAACAAAAACTCACGCATATCACACCAAAACGGTACCTTCAAGTGCAGTCTTTCGGCGGAAGGAACCTTAATATGGTCTTACCCCAAATAGTTGTCCAGAATGCTACAAATCTTCAAGAAGGCTAGCCTGATATCAAGCAACACACACAACTAGATTAACCACAAAGGGGAATGTATGTTACCCTTTCATCTCCGTCACGTAAGTTACAAGAAAATAGTACGTAAGTTATGGGTGTGAAAACTCACTCCCATTTGATGTTTAATCTTATCTAATGCAGTAGTATGTTCAGAAGTCACGACACCTACATGTCCCATATCAAAGTGTTCTAGAAAATCTCACGCATATCACACCAAAACGGTATTTACAAGTGCACTCTTTCGGCGGACGGAACCTTAATATGGTCTTACCCCAAATAGATGTCCTGCATGCTACAAATCTTCACGAAGGCTAGTCTGATATAAAAAAACACACACAAATAGAATAACCACAAAAGGGAATGTATGTTACCCTTTCATCTCCGTCACGTAAGTTACAAGAAAATAGTACGTAAGTTATGGGTGTGAAAACTCACTCCCATTTGATGTTTTATCTTGTTTAATGCAGTAATACATTCAGAATTAACGAAACAAACATGTCCCACATCAAAGTGTTAAATAAAATCTCACGCATATCACACCAAAACGGTATTTTCAAGTGCAATCTTTCGGCGGACGAAACCTTCATATGGTCTTACCCGAAATAGATGTCCTGCATTCTACAAATCTTCACGAAGGCTAGACTGATATAAAGCAACACACAAAACTAGATTAAACCCAAAGGGGAATGTATGTTACCCTTTCATCTCCGTCACGTAAGTTACATGAACATAGTACGTAAGTTATGGGTGTGAAAACTCACTACCATTTGATGTTTTATCTTGTCTAATGCAGTAGTACATTCAGGATTAAAGAAACAAACATGTCCCATGTCAAAGTGTTCAAGAAAAACTCACGCATATCACACCAAAACGGTACCTTCAATTGCAGTCTTTCGGCGGAAGGAACCTTAATATGGTCTTACACCAAATAGTTGTCCAGAATGCTACAAATCTTCAAGAAGGCAAGCCTGATATCAAGCAACACACACAACTAGATTAACCACAAAGGGGAATGTATGTTACCCTTTCATCTCCGTCACGTAAATAACAAGAAAATATTACGTAAGTTATGAGTGTGAAAACTCACTCCCATTTGATGTTTTATCTTGTCTAATGTAGTAGAACATTCAGAATTATCGAAACAAACATGTCCCATATCAAAGTGTTCGAGAAAAACTCACGCATATCACACCAAAACGGTATTTTCAAGTGTATTCTTTCGGCGGACGGACCCTTAATATGGTCTTACTCCAAATATATGTCCAGAATGCTACAAATCTTCACGAAGGCTAGACTGATATCACGCAACACACACAACTAGAATAACCACAAAGGGAATGTATGTTACCCTTTCATCTCCGTCACGTAAGTTACAAGAAAATAGTACGTAAGTTATGGGTGTGAAAACTCACTCCCATTTGATGTTTTATGCTGTGTAATGCAGTAATACATTCAGAATTAACGAAACAAACATGTCACACATCAAAGTGTTAAACAAAATCTCACGCATATCACACCAAAACGGTATTTTCTAGTGCAATCTTTCGGCGGACGGATCCTTAATATGGTCTTACCACAAATAGATGTCCTGCATGCTACACATCTTCATGAAGGCTAGAATGATATCAAGCAACACACAGAACTAGATTAACCACAAAGGGGAATGTGTGTTACCCTTTCATCTCCGTCACGTAAGTTACACGAAAATAGTACGTAAGTTATGGGTGTGAAAATTCATTCCCACTTGATGTTTAATCTTGTCTAATGCAGTAGTACAATCAGAATTAACGAAACAAACATGTCCCATGTCAAAGTGTTCGAGAAAACTCACGCGTATCACACCAAAACGGTATTTTCAAGTGCACTCTTTCGGCGGACGAAACCTTAATATGGTCTTACCCGAAATAGATGTCCTGCATTCTACAAATCTTCACGAAGGCTAGACTGATATAAAGCAACACACACAACTAGATTAAACCCAAAGGGGAATGTATGTTACCCTTTCATCTCCATCACGTAAGTTACAAGAACATAGTACGTAAGTTATGGGAGTGAAAACTCACTATCATTTGATGTTTTATCTTGTCTAATGCAGTAGTACATTCAGGATTAAAGAAACAAACATGTCCCATGTCAAAGTGTTCAAGAAAAACTCACGCATATCACACCAAAACGGTACCTTCAAGTGCAGTCTTTCGGCGGAAGGAACCTTAATATGGTCTTATCCCAAATTGTTGTCCAGAATGCTACAAATCTTCAAGAAGGCTAGCCTGATATCAAGCAACACACACAACTAGATTAACCACAAAGGGGAATGTATGTTACCCTTTCATCTCCGTCACGTAAATAACAAGAAAATATTAAGTAAGTTATGAGTGTGAAAACTCACTCCCATTTGATGTTTTATCTTGTCTAATGTAGTAGAACATTCAGAATTAACGAAACAAACATGTCCCACATCAAAGTGTTAAATAAAATCTCAAGCATATCACACCAAAACGGTATTTTCAAGTGCAATCTTTCGGCGGACGGATCCTTAATATGGTCTTACCACAAATAGATGTCCTGCATGCTACACATCTTCATGAAGGCTAGACTGATATCAAGAAACACACACAACTAGATTAAACAAAAAGGGGAATGTATGTTACCCTTTCATCTCCGTCACGTAAGTTACAAGAAAAGTGTACGTATGTTATGGGTGTGAAAACTCACTCCCATTTGATGTTTTATCTTGTCTAATGCAGTAGTACATTCATAATTCACGAAACAAACATGTCCCACGTCAAAGTGTTCGAGAAAAACTCACGCATATCACACCAAAACGGTATTTTCAAGTGCAATCTTTAGGCGGACGGAACCTTAATATGTTCTTACCCCAAATAGATGTCCTGCATGCTACAAATCTTCACGAAGGCTAGACTGATATAAAGCAACACACACAACTAGATTAAACCCAAAGGGGAATGTATGTTACCCTTTCATCTCCGTCACGTAAGTTACAAGAAAATAGTACGTAAGTTATGGGTGTGAAAATTCATTCCCACTTGATGTTTAATCTTGTCTAATGCAGTAGTTCATTCAGAATTAACGAAACAAACATGTCCCATGTCAAAGTGTTCGAGAAAACTCACGCATATCACACCAAAACGGTATTTTCAAGTGCATTCTTTCGGCGGACGAAACCTTAATATGGTCTTACCCGAAATAGATGTCCTGCATCTCTACAAATCTTCACGGGCTAGACTGATATAAAGCAACACACACACAACTAGGATTAAACCCAGGGGATCGTATGTTACCCTTTCATCTCCGTCACGTGTAAGTTACAAGAAATATAGTAAGTTATGGGTGTGAAAACTCACCCATTTGATGTTTTATCTTGTCTAATGCAGTAGTACATTCAGGATTAAAGAAACAAACATGTCCCATGTCAAAGTGTTCAAGAAAAACTCACGCATATCACACACCAAAACGGTACCTTCAGTCTTTCGGCGGAAGGAACCTTAATATGGTCTTACACCCCAAATAGTTGTCCAGAATGCTACAAATCTTCAAGAAGGCAAGCCTGATATCAAGCAACACACACAACTAGATTAACCACAAAGGGGAATGTATGTTACCCTTTCATCTCCGTCACGTAAATAACAAGAAAATATTACGTAAGTTATGAGTGTGAAAACTCACTCCCATTTGATGTTTTATCTTGTCTAATGTAGTAGAACATTCAGAATTATCGAAACAAACATGTCCCATATCAAAGTGTTCGAGAAAAACTCACGCATATCACACCAAAACGGTATTTTCAAGTGTATTCTTTCGGCGGACGGACCCTTAATATGGTCTTACTCCAAATATATGTCCAGAATGCTACAAATCTTCACGAAGGCTAGACTGATATCACGCAACACACACAACTAGAATAACCACAAAGGGAATGTATGTTACCCTTTCATCTCCGTCACGTAAGTTACAAGAAAATAGTACGTAAGTTATGGGTGTGAAAACTCACTCCCATTTGATGTTTTATGCTGTGTAATGCAGTAATACATTCAGAATTAACGAAACAAACATGTCACACATCAAAGTGTTAAACAAAATCTCACGCATATCACACCAAAACGGTATTTTCTAGTGCAATCTTTCGGCGGACGGATCCTTAATATGGTCTTACCACAAATAGATGTCCTGCATGCTACACATCTTCATGAAGGCTAGACTGATATCAAGCAACACACACAACTAGATTAACCACAAAGGGGAATGTATGTTACCCTTTCATCTCCGTCACGTAAGTTACAAGAAAATAGTACGTAAGTTATGGGTGTGAAAATTCATTCCCACTTGATGTTTAATCTTGTCTAATGCAGTAGTACATTCAGAATTAACGAAACAAACATGTCCCATGTCAAAGTGTTCGAGAAAACTCACGCATATCACACCAAAACGGTATTTTCAAGTGCATTCTTTCGGCGGACGAAACCTTAATATGGTCTTACCCGAAATAGATGTCCTGCATTCTACAAATCTTCACGAAGGCTAGACTGATATAAAGCAACACACACAACTAGATTAAACCCAAAGGGGAATGTATGTTACCCTTTCATCTCCATCACGTAAGTTACAAGAACATAGTACGTAAGTTATGGGTGTGAAAACTCACTATCATTTGATGTTTTATCTTGTCTAATGCAGTAGTACATTCAGGATTAAAGAAACAAACATGTCCCATGTCAAAGTGTTCAAGAAAAACTCACGCATATCACACCAAAACGGTACCTTCAAGTGCAGTCTTTCGGCGGAAGGAACCTTAATATGGTCTTACTCCAAATAGATGTCCAGAATGCTACAAATCTTCAAGAAGGCTAGACTGATATCAAGCAACACACACAACTAGATTAACCACAAAGGGGAATGTATGTTACCCTTTCATCTCCGTCACGTAAATAACAAGAAAATATTACGTAAGTTATGAGTGTGAAAACTCACTCCCATTTGATGTTTTATCTTGTCTAATGTAGTAGAACATTCAGAATTAACGAAACAAACATGTCCCACATCAAAGTGTTAAATAAAATCTCAAGCATATCACACCAAAACGGTATTTTCAAGTGCAATCTTTCGGCGGACGGATCCTTAATATGGTCTTACCACAAATAGATGTCCTGCATGCTACACATCTTCATGAAGGCTAGACTGATATCAAGAAACACACACAACTAGATTAAACAAAAAGGGGAATGTATGTTACCCTTTCATCTCCGTCACGTAAGTTACAAGAAAAGAGTACGTATGTTATGGGTGTGAAAACTCACTCCCATTTGATGTTTTATCTTGTCTAATGCAGTAGTACATTCATAATTCACGAAACAAACATGTCCCATGTCAAAGTGTTCGAGAAAAACTCACGCATATCACACCAAAACGGTATTTTCAAGTGCAATCTTTAGGCGGACGGAACCTTAATATGTTCTTACCCCAAATAGATGTCCTGCATGCTACAAATCTTCACGAAGGCTAGACTAATATAAAGCAACACACACAACTAGATTAAACCCAAAGGGGAATGTATGTTACCCTTTCATCTCCGTCACGTAAGTTACATGAACATAGTACGTAAGTTATGGGTGTGAAAACTCACTACCATTTGATGTTTTATCTTGTCTAATGCAGTAGTACATTCAGGATTAAAGAAACAAACATGTCCCATGTCAAAGTGTTCAAGAAAAACTCACGCATATCACACCAAAACGGTACTTTCAATTGCAGTCTTTCGGCGGAAGGAACCTTAATATGGTCTTACACCAAATAGTTGTCCAGAATGCTACAAATCTTCAAGAAGGCAAGCCTGATATCAAGCAACACACACAACTAGATTAACCACAAAGGGGAATGTATGTTACCCTTTCATCTCCGTTCCGTAAATAACAAGAAAATATTACGTAAGTTATGAGTGTGAAAACTCACTCCCATTTGATGTTTTATCTTGTCTAATGTAGTAGAACATTCAGAATTATCGAAACAAACATGTCCCATATCAAAGTGTTCGAGAAAAACTCACGCATATCACACCAAAACGGTATTTTCAAGTGTATTCTTTCGGCGGACGGACCCTTAATATGGTCTTACTCCAAATATATGTCCAGAATGCTACAAATCTTCACGAAGGCTAGACTGATATCACGCAACACACACAACTAGAATAACCACAAAGGGAATGTATGTTACCCTTTCATCTCCGTCACGTAAGTTACAAGAAAATAGTACGTAAGTTATGGGTGTGAAAACTCACTCCCATTTGATGTTTTATGCTGTGTAATGCAGTAATACATTCAGAATTAACGAAACAAACATGTCACACATCAAAGTGTTAAACAAAATCTCACGCATATCACACCAAAACGGTATTTTCTAGTGCAATCTTTCGGCGGACGGATCCTTAATATGGTCTTACCACAAATAGATGTCCTGCATGCTACACATCTTCATGAAGGCTAGACTGATATCAAGCAACACACACAACTAGATTAACCACAAAGGGGAATGTATGTTACCCTTTCATCTCCGTTCCGTAAATAACAAGAAAATATTACGTAAGTTATGAGTGTGAAAACTCACTCCCATTTGATGTTTTATCTTGTCTAATGTAGTAGAACATTCAGAATTATCGAAACAAACATGTCCCATATCAAAGTGTTCGAGAAAAACTCACGCATATCACACCAAAACGGTATTTTCAAGTGTATTCTTTCGGCGGACGGACCCTTAATATGGTCTTACTCCAAATATATGTCCAGAATGCTACAAATCTTCACGAAGGCTAGACTGATATCACGCAACACACACAACTAGAATAACCACAAAGGGAATGTATGTTACCCTTTCATCTCCGTCACGTAAGTTACAAGAAAATATTACGTAAGTTATGAGTGTGAAAACTCACTCCCATTTGATGTTTTATGCTGTGTAATGCAGTAATACATTCAGAATTAACGAAACAAACATGTCACACATCAAAGTGTTAAACAAAATCTCACGCATATCACACCAAAACGGTATTTTCTAGTGCAATCTTTCGGCGGACGGATCCTTAATATGGTCTTACCACAAATAGATGTCCTGCATGCTACACATCTTCATGAAGGCTAGACTGATATCAAGCAACACACACAACTAGATTAACCACAAAGGGGAATGTATGTTACCCTTTCATCTCCGTCACGTAAGTTACAAGAAAATAGTACGTAAGTTATGGGTGTGAAAATTCATTCCCACTTGATGTTTAATCTTGTCTAATGCAGTAGTACATTCAGAATTAACGAAACAAACATGTCCCATGTCAAAGTGTTCGAGAAAACTCACGCATATCACACCAAAACGGTATTTTCAAGTGCATTCTTTCGGCGGACGAAACCTTAATATGGTCTTACCCGAAATAGATGTCCTGCATTCTACAAATCTTCACGAAGGCTAGACTGATATAAAGCAACACACACAACTAGATTAAACCCAAAGGGGAATGTATGTTACCCTTTCATCTCCATCACGTAAGTTACAAGAACATAGTACGTAAGTTATGGGTGTGAAAACTCACTATCATTTGATGTTTTATCTTGTCTAATGCAGTAGTACATTCAGGATTAAAGAAACAAACATGTCCCATGTCAAAGTGTTCAAGAAAAACTCACGCATATCACACCAAAACGGTACCTTCAAGTGCAGTCTTTCGGCGGAAGGAACCTTAATATGGTCTTACCCCAAATAGTTGTCCAGAATGCTACAAATCTTCAAGAAGGCTAGCCTGTTATCAAGCAACACACACAACTAGATTAACCACAAAGGGGAATGTATGTTACCCTTTCATCTCCGTCACGTAAATAACAAGAAAATATTACGTAAGTTATGAGTGTGAAAACTCACTCCCATTTGATGTTTTATCTTGTCTAATGTAGTAGAACATTCAGAATTAACGAAACAAACATGTCCCACATCAAAGTGTTAAATAAAATCTCAAGCATATCACACCAAAACGGTATTTTCAAGTGCAATCTTTCGGCGGACGGATCCTTAATATGGTCTTACCACAAATAGATGTCCTGCATGCTACACATCTTCATGAAGGCTAGACTGATATCAAGAAACACACACAACTAGATTAAACAAAAAGGGGAATGTATGTTACCCTTTCATCTCCGTCACGTAAGTTACAAGAAAAGAGTACGTATGTTATGGGTGTGAAAACTCACTCCCATTTGATGTTTTATCTTGTCTAATGCAGTAGTACATTCATAATTCACGAAACAAACATGTCCCATGTCAAAGTGTTCGAGAAAAACTCACGCATATCACACCAAAACGGTATTTTCAAGTGCAATCTTTAGGCGGACGGAACCTTAATATGTTCTTACCCCAAATAGATGTCCTGCATGCTACAAATCTTCACGAAGGCTAGACTAATATAAAGCAACACACACAACTAGATTAAACCCAAAGGGGAATGTATGTTACCCTTTCATCTCCGTCACGTAAGTTACATGAACATAGTACGTAAGTTATGGGTGTGAAAACTCACTACCATTTGATGTTTTATCTTGTCTAATGCAGTAGTACATTCAGGATTAAAGAAACAAACATGTCCCATGTCAAAGTGTTCAAGAAAAACTCACGCATATCACACCAAAACGGTACTTTCAATTGCAGTCTTTCGGCGGAAGGAACCTTAATATGGTCTTACACCAAATAGTTGTCCAGAATGCTACAAATCTTCAAGAAGGCAAGCCTGATATCAAGCAACACACACAACTAGATTAACCACAAAGGGGAATGTATGTTACCCTTTCATCTCCGTTCCGTAAATAACAAGAAAATATTACGTAAGTTATGAGTGTGAAAACTCACTCCCATTTGATGTTTTATCTTGTCTAATGTAGTAGAACATTCAGAATTATCGAAACAAACATGTCCCATATCAAAGTGTTCGAGAAAAACTCACGCATATCACACCAAAACGGTATTTTCAAGTGTATTCTTTCGGCGGACGGACCCTTAATATGGTCTTACTCCAAATATATGTCCAGAATGCTACAAATCTTCACGAAGGCTAGACTGATATCACGCAACACACACAACTAGAATAACCACAAAGGGAATGTATGTTACCCTTTCATCTCCGTCACGTAAGTTACAAGAAAATAGTACGTAAGTTATGGGTGTGAAAACTCACTCCCATTTGATGTTTTATGCTGTGTAATGCAGTAATACATTCAGAATTAACGAAACAAACATGTCACACATCAAAGTGTTAAACAAAATCTCACGCATATCACACCAAAACGGTATTTTCTAGTGCAATCTTTCGGCGGACGGATCCTTAATATGGTCTTACCACAAATAGCTGTCCTGCATGCTACACATCTTCATGAAGGCTAGACTGATATCAAGCAACACACACAACTAGATTAACCACAAAGGGGAATGTATGTTACCCTTTCATCTCCGTCACGTAAGTTACAAGAAAATAGTACGTAAGTTATGGGTGTGAAAATTTATTCCCACTTGATGTTTAATCTTGTCTAATGCAGTAGTACATTCAGAATTAACGAAACAAACATGTCCAATGTCAAAGTGTCCGAGAAAACTCACGCATATCACACCAAAACGGTATTTTCAAGTGCATTCTTTCGGCGGACGAAACCTTAATATGGTCTTACCCGAAATAGATGTCCTGCATTCTACAAATCTTCACGAAGGCTAGACTGATATAAAGCAACACACACAACTAGATTAAACCCAAAGGGGAATGTATGTTACCCTTTCATCTCCATCACGTAAGTTACAAGAACATAGTACGTAAGTTATGGGTGTGAAAACTCACTATCATTTGATGTTTTATCTTGTCTAATGCAGTAGTACATTCAGGATTAAAGAAACAAACATGTCCCATGTCAAAGTGTTCAAGAAAAACTCACGCATATCACACCAAAACGGTACCTTCAAGTGCAGTCTTTCGGCGGAAGGAACCTTAATATGGTCTTACCCCAAATAGTTGTCCAGAATGCTACAAATCTTCAAGAAGGCTAGCCTGATATCAAGCAACACACACAACTAGATTAACCACAAAGGGGAATGTATGTTACCCTTTCATCTCCGTCACGTAAGTAACAAGAAAATAGTACGTAAGTTATGAGTGTGAAAACTCACTCCCATTTGATGTTTTATCTTGTCTAATGTAGTAGAACATTCAGAATTAACGAAACAAACATGTCCCATATCAAAGTGTTCGAGAAAAACTCACGCATATCACACCAAAACGGTATTTTCAAGTGTATTCTTTCGGCGGACGGACCCTTAATATGGTCTTACTCCAAATAGATGTCCAGAATGCTACAAATCTTCAAGAAGGCTAGACTGATATCAAGCAACACACACAACTAGATTAACCACAAAGGGGAATGTATGTTACCATTTCATCTCCGTTACGTAAATAACAAGAAAATATTACGTAAGTTATGAGTGTGAAAACTCACTCCCATTTGATGTTTTATCTTGTCTAATGTAGTAGAACATTCAGAATTAACGAAACAAACATGTCCCACATCAAAGTGTTAAATAAAATATCAAGCATATCACACCGAAACGGTATTTTCAAGTGCAATCTTTCGGCGGACGGATCCTTAATATGGTCTTACCACAAATAGATGTCCTGCATGCTACACATCTTCATGAAGGCTAGACTGATATCAAGCAACACACACAACTAGATTAACCACAAAGGGGAATGTATGTTACCCTTTCATCTCCGTCACGTAAGTTACAAGAAAATAGTACGTAAGCTAAAGGTGTGAAAACTCACTCCCATTTGATGTTTTATGTTGTGTAATGCAGTAATACATTCAGAATTAACGAAACAAACATGTCCCACTTCAAAGTGTTAAAAAAAATCTCACGCATATCACACCAAAACGGTATTTTCAAGTGCAATCTTTCGGCGGACGGATCCTTAATATGGTCTTACCACAAATAGATGTCCTGCATGCTACACATCTTCATGAAGGCTAGACTGATATCAAGCAACACACACAACTAGATTAACCACAAAGGGGAATGTATGTTACCCTTTCATCTCCGTCACGTAAGTTACAAGAAAATAGTACGTAAGTTATGGGTGTGAAAATTCATTCCCACTTGATGTTTAATCTTGTCTAATGCAGTAGTACATTCAGAATTAACGAAACAAACATGTCCCATGTCAAAGTGTTCGAGAAAACTCACGCATATCACACCAAAACGGTATTTTCAAGTGCACTCTTTCGGCGGACGAAACCTTAATATGGTCTTACCCGAAATAGATGTCCTGCATTCTACAAATCTTCACGAAGGCTAGACTGATATAAAGCAATACACACAACTAGATTAAACACAAAGGGGAATGTATGTTACCCTTTTATCTCCGTCACGTAAGTTACAAGAACATAGTACGTAAGTTATGGGTGTGAAAACTCACTACCATTTGATGTTTTATCTTGTCTAATGCAGTAGTACATTCATAATTAACGAAACAAACATGTCCCATGTCAAAGTGTTCGAGAAAAACTCACGCCTATCACACCAAAACGGTACTTTCAAGTGCACTCTTTCGGCGGAAGGATCCTTAATATCGTCTTACCCCAAATAGAAGTCATGCATTCTACAAATCTTCACGAAGGTTAGACTAATATCACGCATCACACACAACTAGTATAACCACAAAGGGTAATGTATATTACCCTTTCATCTCCGTCAATTAAGTTACAAGAAAATAGTACGTAAGTTAAAGGTGTGAAAACTCACTCCCATTTGATGTTTTATGTTGTGTAATGCAGTAATACATTCAGAATTAACGAAACAAACATGTCCCACTTCAAAATGTTAAAAAAAATCTCACGCATATCACACCAAAACGGTATTTTCAAGTGCAATCTTTCGGCGGACGGATCCTTAATATGGTCTTACCACAAATAGATGTCCTGCATGCTACACATCTTCATGAAGGCTAGACTGATATCAAGCAACACACACAACTAGATTAACCACAAAGGGGAATGTATGTTACCCTTTCATCTCCGTCACGTAAGTTACAAGAAAATAGTACGTAAGTTATGGGTGTGAAAATTCATTCCCACTTGATGTTTAATCTTGTCTAATGCAGTAGTACATTCAGAATTAACGAAACAAACATGTCCCATGTCAAAGTGTTCGAGAAAACTCACGCAAATCACACCAAAACAGTATTTTCAAGTGCACTCTTTCGACGGACGAAACCTTAATATGGTCTTACCCGAAATAGAATGTCCTGCATTCTACAAATCTTCACGAAGGCTAGACTGATATAAAGCAATACACACAACTAGATTAAACACAAAGGGGAATGTATGTTACCCTTTTATCTCCGTCACGTAAGTTACAAGAACATAGTACGTAAGTTATGGGTTTGAAAACTCACTACCATTTGATGTTTTATCTTGTCTAATGCAGTAGTACATTCAGAATTAACGAAACAAACATGTCCCATGTCAAAGTGTTCAACAAAAACTCACGCATATCACACCAAAACGGTACCTTCAAGTGCAGTCTTTCGGCGGAAGGAACCTTAATATGGTCTTACCCCAAATAGTTGTCCAGAATGCTACAAATCTTCAAGAAGGCTAGCCTGATATCAAGCAACACACACAACTAGATTAACCACAAAGGGGAATGTATGTTACCCTTTCATCTCCGTCACGTAAGTTACAAGAAAATAGTACGTAAGTTATGAGTGTGAAAACTCACTCCCATTTGATGTTTAATCTTATCTAATGCAGTAGTATGTTCAGAAGTCACGACACCTACATGTCCCATATCAAAGTGTTCTAGAAAATCTCACGCATATCACACCAAAACGGTATTTACAAGTGCACTCTTTCGGCGGACGGAACCTTAATATGGTCTTACCCCAAATAGATTTCCTGCATGCTACAAATCTTCACGAAGGCTAGTCTGATATAAAAAAACACACACAACTAGAATAACCACAAAAGGGAATGTATGTTACCCTTTCATCTCCGTCACGTAAGTTACAAGAAAATAGTACGTAAGTTATGGGTGTGAAAACTCACTCCCATTTGATGTTTTATCTTGTTTAATGCAGTAATACATTCAGAATTAACGAAACAAACATGTCCCACATCAAAGTGTTAAATAAAATCTCACGCATATCACACCAAAACGGTATTTTCAAGTGCAATCTTTCGGCGGACGAAACCTTAATATGGTCTTACCCGAAATAGATGTCCTGCATTCTACAAATCTTCACGAAGGCTAGACTGATATAAAGCAACACACACAACTAGATTAAACCCAAAGGGGAATGTATGTTACCCTTTCATCTCCGTCACGTAAGTTACATGAACATATTACGTAAGTTATGGGTGTGAAAACTCACTACCATTTGATGTTTTATCTTGTCTAATGCAGTAGTACATTCAGGATTAAAGAAACAAACATGTCCCATGTCAAAGTGTTCAAGAAAAACTCACGCATATCACACGAAAACGGTACCTTCAATTGAAGTCTTTCGGCGGAAGGAACCTTAATATGGTCTTACACCAAATAGTTGTCCAGAATGCTACAAATCTTCAAGAAGGCTAGCCTGATATCAAGCAACACACACAACTAGATTAACCACAAAGGGGAATGTATGTTACCCTTTCATCTCCGTCACGTAAATAACAAGAAAATATTACGTAAGTTATGAGTGTGAAAACTCACTCCCATTTGATGTTTTATCTTGTCTAATGTAGTAGAACATTCAGAATTATCGAAACAAACATGTCCCATATCAAAGTGTTCGAGAAAAACTCACGCATATCACACCAAAACGGTATTTTCAAGTGTATTCTTTCGGCGGACGGACCCTTAATATGGTCTTACTCCAAATAGATGTCCAGAATGCTACAAATCTTCAAGAAGGCTAGACTGATATCAAGAAACACACACAACTAGATTAACCACAAAGGGGAATGTATGTTACCCTTTCATCTCCGTCACGTAAATAACAAGAAAATAGTACGTAAGTTATGGGTGTGAAAATTCATTCCCACTTGATGTTTAATCTTGTCTAATGCAGTAGTACATTCAGAATTAACGAAACAAACATGTCCCATGTCAAAGTGTTCGAGAAAACTCACGCAAATCACACCAAAACAGTATTTTCAAGTGCACTCTTTCGGCGGACGAAACCTTAATATGGTCTTACCCGAAATAGATGTCCTGCATTCTACAAATCTTCACGAAGGCTAGACTGATATAAAGCAATACACACAACTAGATTAAACACAAAGGGGAATGTATGTTACCCTTTTATCTCCGTCACGTAAGTTACAAGAACATAGTATGTAAGTTATGGGTGTGAAAACTCACTACCATTTGATGCTTTATCTTGTCTAATGCAGTAGTACATTCAGAATTAACGAAACAAACATGTCCCATGTCAAAGTGTTGAACAAAAACTCACGCATATCACACCAAAACGGTACTTTCAAGTGCACTCTTTCGGCGAAAGGATCCTTAATATGGTCTTACTCCAAATATATGTCCAGAATGCTACAAATCTTCACGAAGGCTAGACTGATATCACGCAACACACACAACTAGAATAACCACAAAGGGAATGTATGTTACCCTTTCATCTCCGTCACGTAAGTTACAAGAAAATAGTACGTAAGTTATGGGTGTGAAAACTCACTCCCATTTGATGTTTTATGCTGTGTAATGCAGTAATACATTCAGAATTAACGAAACAAACATGTCACACATCAAAGTGTTAAAAAAAATCTCACGCATATCACACCAAAACGGTATTTTCTAGTGCAATCTTTCGGCGGACGGATCCTTAATATGGTCTTACCACAAATAGATGTCCTGCATGCTACACATCTTCATGAAGGCTAGATTGATATCAAGCAACACACACAACTAGATTAACCACAAAGGGGAATGTATGTTACCCTTTCATCTCCGTCACGTAAGTTACAAGAAAATAGTACGTAAGTTATGGGTGTGAAAATTCTTTCCCACTTGATGTTTAATCTTGTCTAATGCAGTAGTACATTCAGAATTAACGAAACAAACATGTCCCATGTCAAAGTGTTTAAGAAAACTCACGCAAATCACACCAAAACAGTATTTTCAAGTGCACTCTTTCGGCGGACGAAACCTTAATATGGTCTTACCCGAAATAGATGTCCTGCATTCTACAAATCTTCACGAAGGCTAGACTGATATAAAGCAATACACACAACTAGATTAAACACAAAGGGGAATGTATGTTACCCTTTTATTTCCGTCACGTAAGTTACAAGAACATAGTACGTAAGTTATGGGTGTGAAAACTCACTACCATTTGATGTTTTATCTTGTCTAATGTAGTAGTACATTCATAATTAACGAAAAACAAACATGTCCCATGTCAAAGTGTTCGAGAAAAACTCACGCCTATCACACCAAAACGGTACTTTCAAGTGCACTCTTTCGGCGGAAGGATCCTTAATATCGTCTTACCCCAAATAGAAGTCATGCATTCTACAAATCTTCACGAAGGTTAGCCTAATATCACGCATCACACACAACTAGAATAACCACAAAGGGGAATGTATATTACCCTTTCATCTCCGTCAATTAAGTTACAAGAAAATAGTACGTAAGTTAAAGGTGTGAAAACTCACTCCCATTTGATGTTTTATGTTGTGTAATGCAGTAATACATTCAGAATTAACGAAGCAAACATGTCCCACTTCAAAATGTTAAAAAAAATCTCACGCATATCACACCAAAACGGTATTTTCAAGTGCAATCTTTCGGCGGACGGATCCTTAATATGGTCTTACCACAAATAGATGTCCTGCATGCTACACATCTTCATGAAGGCTAGACTGATATCAAGCAACACACACAACTAGATTAACCACAAAGGGGAATGTATTTTACCCTTTCATCTCCGTCACGTAAGTTACAAGAAAATAGTACGTAAGTTATGGGTGTGAAAATTCATTCCCACTTGATGTTTAATCTTGTCTAATGCAGCAGTACATTCAGAATTAACGAAACAAACATGTCCCATGTCAAAGTGTTCGAGAAAACTCACGCAAATCACACCAAAACAGTATTTTCAAGTGCAATCTTTCGGCGGACGAAACCTTAATATGGTCTTACCCGAAATAGATGTCCTGCATTCTACAAATCTTCACGAAGGCTAGACTGATATAAAGCAATACACACAACTAGATTAAACACAAAGGGGAATGTATGTTACCCTTTTATCTCCGTCACGTAAGTTACAAGAACATAGTACGTAAGTTATGGGTTTGAAAACTCACTACCATTTGATGTTTTATCTTGTCTAATGCAGTAGTACATTCAGAATTAACGAAACAAACATGTCCCATGTCAAAGTGTTCAACAAAAACTCACGCATATCACACCAAAACGGTACCTTCAAGTGCAGTCTTTCGGCGGAAGGAACCTTAATATGGTCTTACCCCAAATAGTTGTCCAGAATGCTACAAATCTTCAAGAAGGCTAGCCTGATATCAAGCAACACACACAACTAGATTAACCACAAAGGGGAATGTATGTTACCCTTTCATCTCCGTCACGTAAGTTACAAGAAAATAGTACGTAAGTTATGAGTGTGAAAACTCACTCCCATTTGATGTTTAATCTTATCTAATGCAGTAGTATGTTCAGAAGTCACGACACCTACATGTCCCATATCAAAGTGTTCTAGAAAATCTCACGCATATCACACCAAAACGGTATTTACAAGTGCACTCTTTCGGCGGACGGAACCTTAATATGGTCTTACCCCAAATAGATGTCCTGCATGCTACAAATCTTCACGAAGGCTAGTCTGATATAAAAAAACACACACAACTAGAATAACCACAAAAGGGAATGTATGTTACCCTTTCATCTCCGTCACGTAAGTTACAAGAAAATAGTACGTAAGTTATGGGTGTGAAAACTCACTCCCATTTGATGTTTTATCTTGTTTAATGCAGTAATACATTCAGAATTAACGAAACAAACATGTCCCACATCAAAGTGTTAAATAAAATCTCACGCATATCACACCAAAACGGTATTTTCAAGTGCAATCTTTCGGCGGACGAAACCTTAATATGGTCTTACCCGAAATAGATGTCCTGCATTCTACAAATCTTCACGAAGGCTAGACTGATATAAAGCAACACACACAACTAGATTAAACCCAAAGGGGAATGTATGTTACCCTTTCATCTCCGTCACGTAAGTTACATGAACATATTACGTAAGTTATGGGTGTGAAAACTCACTACCATTTGATGTTTTATCTTGTCTAATGCAGTAGTACATTCAGGATTAAAGAAACAAACATGTCCCATGTCAAAGTGTTCAAGAAAAACTCACGCATATCACACGAAAACGGTACCTTCAATTGAAGTCTTTCGGCGGAAGGAACCTTAATATGGTCTTACACCAAATAGTTGTCCAGAATGCTACAAATCTTCAAGAAGGCTAGCCTGATATCAAGCAACACACACAACTAGATTAACCACAAAGGGGAATGTATGTTACCCTTTCATCTCCGTCACGTAAATAACAAGAAAATATTACGTAAGTTATGAGTGTGAAAACTCACTCCCATTTGATGTTTTATCTTGTCTAATGTAGTAGAACATTCAGAATTATCGAAACAAACATGTCCCATATCAAAGTGTTCGAGAAAAACTCACGCATATCACACCAAAACGGTATTTTCAAGTGTATTCTTTCGGCGGACGGACCCTTAATATGGTCTTACTCCAAATAGATGTCCAGAATGCTACAAATCTTCAAGAAGGCTAGACTGATATCAAGCAACACACACAACTAGATTAACCACAAAGGGGAATGTATGTTACCATTTCATCTCCGTCACGTAAATAACAAGAAAATATTACGTAAGTTATGAGTGTGAAAACTCACTCCCATTTGATGTTTTATCTTGTCTAATGTAGTAGAACATTCAGAATTAACGAAACAAACATGTCCCACATCAAAGTGTTAAATAAAATCTCAAGCATATCACACCGAAACGGTATTTTCAAGTGCAATCTTTCGGCGGACGGATCCTTAATATGGTCTTACCACAAATAGATGTCCTGCATGCTACACATCTTCATGAAGGCTAGACTGATATCAAGCAACACACACAACTAGATTAACCACAAAGGGGATTGTATGTTACCCTTTCATCTCCGTCACGTAAGTTACAAGAAAATATTACGTAAGTTATGGGTGTGAACATTTATTCCCATTTGATGTTTAATCTTGTCTAATGCAGTAGTACATTCAGAATCCTCGAAACAAACATGTCCCATGTCAAAGTGTTCGAGAAAACTCACACATCTCACACCAAGACGGTATTTTCAAGTGCACTCTTTCGGCGGACGGAACCTTAATATGTTCTTACCCGAAATAGATGTCCTGCATTCTACAAATCTTCACGAAGGCTAGACTGATATAAAGCAACCCACACAACTAGATTAACCACAAATGGGAATGTATGTTACCCTTTCATCTCCGTCACGTATGTTACAAGAACATAGTACGTAAGTTATGGGTGTGAAAACTCACTACCATTTGATGTTTTATCTTGTCTAATGCAGTAGTACATTCAGAATTAACGAAACAAACATGTCCCATGTCAAAGTGTTCGAGAAAAACTCACGCATATCACACCAAAACGGTACTTTCAAGTGCACTCTTTCGGCGAAAGGATCCTTAATATGGTCTTACTCCAAATATATGTCCAGAATGCTACAAATCTTCACGAAGGCTAGACTGATATCACGCAACACACACAACTAGAATAACCACAAAGGGAATGTATGTTACCCTTTCATCTCCGTCACGTAAGTTACAAGAAAAAAATAGTACGTAAGTTATGGGTGTGAAAATTCATTCCCACTTGATGTTTAATCTTGTCTAATGCAGTAGTACATTCAGAATTAACGAAACAAACATGTCCCATGTCAAAGTGTTCGAGAAAACTCACGCATATCACACCAATACGGTATTTTCAAGTGCACTCTTTCGGCGGACGAAACCTTAATATGGTCTTACCCGAAATAGATGTCCTGCATTCTACAAATCTTCACGAAGGCTAGACTGATATAAAGCAACACACACAACTAGATTAAACCCAAAGGGGAATGTATGTTACCCTTTCATCTCCATCACGTAAGTTACAAGAACATAGTACGTAAGTTATGGGTGTGAAAACTCACTACCATTTGATGTTTTATCTTGTCTAATGCAGTAGTACATTCAGGATTAAAGAAACAAACATGTCCCATGTCAAAGTGTTCAAGAAAAACTCACGCATATCACACCAAAACGGTACCTTCAAGTGCAGTCTTTCGGCGGAAGGAACCTTAATATGGTCTTACCCCAAATAGTTGTCCAGAATGCTACAAATCTTCAAGAAGGCTAGCCTGATATCAAGCAACACACACAACTAGATTAACCTCAAAGGGGAATGTATGTTACCCTTTCATCTCCGTCACGTAAGTAACAAGAAAATAGTACGTAAGTTATAAGTGTGAAAACTCATTCCATTTGATGTTTTATCTTGTCTAATGTAGTAGAACATTCAGAATTAACGAAACAAACATGTCCCATATCAAAGTGTTCGAGAAAAACTCACGCATATCACACCAAAACGGTATTTTCAAGTGTATTCTTTCGGCGGACGGACCCTTAATATGGTCTTACTCCAAATAGATGTCCAGAATGCTTCAAATCTTCAAGAAGGCTAGACTGATATCAAGCAACACACACAACTAGATTAACCACAAAGGGGAATGTATGTTACCCTTTCATCTCCGTCACATAAGTTACAAAAAAATAGTACGTAAGTTATGGGTGTGAAAACTCACTCCCATTTGATGTTTTATCTTGTGTAATGCAGTAATACATTCAGAATTAACGAAACAAACATGTCCCACATCAAAGTGTTAAATAAAATCTCAAGCATATCACACCAAAACGGTATTTTCAAGTGCAATCTTTCGGCGGACGGATCCTTAATATGGTCTTACCACAAATAGATGTCCTGCATGCTACACATCTTCATGAAGGCTAGACTGATATCAAGCAAAACACACAACTAGATTAACCACAAAGGGGAATGTATGTTACCCTTTCATCTCCGTCATGTAAGTTACAAGAAAATAGTACGTATGTTATGGGTGTGAAAACTCACTTCCATTTGATATTTTATCTTGTCTAATGCAGTAGTACATTCATAATTCACGAAACAAACATGTCCCATGTCAAAGTGTTCGAGAAAAACTCACGCATATCACACCAAAACGGTATTTTCAAGTGCAATCTTTCGGCGGACGGAACCTTGATATGTTCTTACCCCAAATAGATGTCCTGCATGCTACAAATCTTCACGAAGGCTAGACTGATATCAAGCAACACACACAATTAGATTAAACAAAAAGGGGAATGTATGTTACCCTTTCGTCTGCGTCACGTAAGTTACAAGAAAATAGTACGTAAGTTATGGGTGTGAAAACTCACTACCATTTGATGTTTTATCTTGTCTAATGCAGTAGTACATTCATAATTAACGAAACAAACATGTCCCATGTCAAAGTGTTCGAGAAAAACTCACGCCTATCACACCAAAACGGTACTTTCAAGTGCACTCTTTCGGCGGAAGGATCCTTAATATCGTCTTACCCCAAATAGAAGTCATGCATTCTACAAATCTTCACGAAGGTTAGCCTAATATCACGCATCACACACAACTAGAATAACCACAAAGGGGAATGTATATTACCCTTTCATCTCCGTCAATTAAGTTACAAGAAAATAGTACGTAAGTTAAAGGTGTGAAAACTCACTCCCATTTGATGTTTTATGTTGTGTAATGCAGTAATACATTCAGAATTAACGAAACAAACATGTCCCACTTCAAAATGTTAAAAAAAATCTCACGCATATCACACCAAAACGGTATTTTCAAGTGCAATCTTTCGGCGGACGGATCCTTAATATGGTCTTACCACAAATAGATGTCCTGCATGCTACACATCTTCATGAAGGCTAGACTGATATCAAGCAACACACACAACTAGATTAACCACAAAGGGGAATGTATTTTACCCTTTCATCTCCGTCACGTAAGTTACAAGAAAATAGTACGTAAGTCATGGGTGTGAAAATTCATTCCCACTTGATGTTTAATCTTGTCTAATGCAGTAGTACATTCAGAATTAACGAAACAAACATGTCCCATGTCAAAGTGTTCGAGAAAACTCACGCAAATCACACCAAAACAGTATTTTCAAGTGCATTCTTTCGGCGGACGAAACCTTAATATGGTCTTACCCGAAATAGATGTCCTGCATTCTACAAATCTTCACGAAGGCTAGACTGATATAAAGCAATACACACAACTAGATTAAACACAAAGGGGAATGTATGTTACCCTTTTATCTCCGTCACGTAAGTTACAAGAACATAGTACGTAAGTTATGGGTTTGAAAACTCACTACCATTTGATGTTTTATCTTGTCTAATGCAGTAGTACATTCAGAATTAACGAAACAAACATGTCCCATGTCAAAGTGTTCAACAAAAACTCACGCATATCACACCAAAACGGTACCTTCAAGTGCAGTCTTTCGGCGGAAGGAACCTTAATATGGTCTTACCCCAAATAGTTGTCCAGAATGCTACAAATCTTCAAGAAGGCTAGCCTGATATCAAGCAACACACACAACTAGATTAACCACAAAGGGGAATGTATGTTACCCTTTCATCTCCGTCACGTAAGTTACAAGAAAATAGTACGTAAGTTATGAGTGTGAAAACTCACTCCCATTTGATGTTTAATCTTATCTAATGCAGTAGTATGTTCAGAAGTCACGACACCTACATGTCCCATATCAAAGTGTTCTAGAAAATCTCACGCATATCACACCAAAACGGTATTTACAAGTGCACTCTTTCGGCGGACGGAACCTTAATATGGTCTTACCCCAAATAGATGTCCTGCATGCTACAAATCTTCACGAAGGCTATTCTGATATAAAAAAACACACACAACTAGAATAACCACAAAAGGGAATGTATGTTACCCTTTCATCTCCGTCACGTAAGTTACAAGAAAATAGTACGTAAGTTATGGGTGTGAAAACTCACTCCCATTTGATGTTTTATCTTGTTTAATGCAGTAATACATTCAGAATTAAAGAAACAAACATGTCCCATGTCAAAGTGTTCAAGAAAAACTCACGCATATCACACCAAAACGGTACCTTCAATTGCAGTTTTTCGGCGGAAGGAACCTTAATATGGTCTTACACCAAATAGTTGTCCAGAATGCTACAAATCTTCAAGAAGGCAAGCCTGATATCAAGCAACACACACAACTAGATTAACCACAAAGGGGAATGTATGTT
>JAHLWY010001260.1:0-24005 GCA_020002185.1 Paraescarpia echinospica | reverse complement strand
AAATGTATCTTCCAAGTGTTCATATATGTATTTGCCTGAGTTGTATTTTTTTATTTTGTGTTTGTCTCCTGCCAGTTGCTAAACTGCTTAAAAACCTCATTTTGAAAACATGATATCTCGTAAACTATCATTCATATCCATCTTATTTTTGCGTACTAAATGTATATGTTGTTGTCCTTGGACAGGTATACTATTATGAGATTCAAGATATTAATTAAAACTTGTATTAGGTCAAAAATGGCTTTTTATAACAAAATACTTGCCCGATCCCATATTAGAAGCAAAATAGGTGAGTTAGATGTTTGCTGAATGCCTTCAATGTTACTGCTTGATCGCACATAGTTCATAAAATATTCCTACATCCGTTGGTCTGCCACTGACAATAGTTCAGCCCTATCGTTTTCTTTATCATCGTCACATTGACAAGTTTGGAGTAACGTGCTGGTCGTAAAAGACACGTGCACACTCTAATATACAATTAAGATGCTGCTGCGAGCCACTGCGCTCGTTTTTATGGTGAGTCATATGCGTGGGAACAGGGTGCAAAGGGGTAACTGCCCCTGGAATTTCGCTGGGGGCAGACATAAGTAGTAAAGGAGGTTAAGTACCGGGGATGGCGCAGCGGTGGAAGTGGAAAAGTACCCGGATGTAGGTCAAGGTCAAAGGTCAAGGTCAAGTACCCGGATGTAGGTCAAGGTCAAGTACCCGGATGTAGGTCAAGGTCACGTGTCGCCCCTACCGGAATTTTCCTGAACTAAAATAGCGCCACCTAACGGATAATTGGTGAACTAAATATAATAGCGCCACCTAACGGATACTTGGTGAACTAAATATTTCCCGCCAAAACTTGAATAGCGCCACCTAGGGGATAGTTGGTGAACTAAAAATATTTCCCTCCAAAACTATAATCGCGCCCCCTGGTGGATAGTTGGTGAACTAATTATTTCCCGCCAAAACCAAAATAGCTTCCCCTGGCGGATAGTTGGTGAACTAATTATTTCCCGCCAAAACTATGGAAGCGCCCCCTGACGGATAGTTGGTGAATTAAAATAGCTCACCCTGGCGGATAGTTGGTGAACTAAATATTTCCCGCCAAAACTTGAATAGCGCCACCTAGGGGATAGTTGGTGAACTAAAATTATTTCCCGCCAAACTAGAACAGCGCCCCCTGACGGATAGTTGGTGAACTAAAATATTTCCCGCCAAAACCAAAATAGCTCCCCTGGCGGATAGTTGGTTAACTATAACAGCGCCACCTGGCGGATAGATAATGAACTAAATCAGCGCCACCTAGAGGAATTTTTAGGAACTAAAATAGTTTCCCTCCCAAACCCAAATAGCGCCACCTAGCGGAATTTTTTCGAACTACAGTTTGAGAGGTATTTTGAGAGCTCCTTACTTTGAGAGGTAGTTTGAGAGCTACTTTGAGAGGTACTTTGAGAGGTACTTTGAGAGCTCTTTAGTTTGAGAGCTACTTTGAGAGACAATTTGAGAGTTACTTTCTACTCTGCGGTCCGTGCTTGTGTACATTCTACTCAGCAGTCCGTGCTTTTGAATTTTCTATTCTGCAGTCGGTGATCTTTCGGCACGCCCACGTGACCTTAATGTACTATCCTACAATCCATAATCTTTCGGCACGCCCACGTGACCTTTACGTTCAAAGTGTGCCTATATAAGGTCGTGGAGACGATCTGCTTGTCATTCGTCATTTGACATCGTCATGGCTAATTTCAATCGGTTTGGATGGAGCTATGCAGAGGCGGTCAGAGGGCCGCAGGCCATTACGGCCAGGACAGCGGGGTTGACCCCCATCACGTACAGGGAGGCCTTTCCCCCACTACCGGCCACGGTATCGACAGGACCAACCCCGGCGCCTACAGTCCCGACCCTGGCGCCTGCAGCACCAGCAGTCCTGACAGCGGCAGTATCACTACCGTCCTGTATGGTAGGTCTTTATTAATATTATATTTCCATTTCACTATTTTTCGTGTGTATAATTATCTAGAATTAAGACACTGATGAAAACGTCTAATAACAATCCTTTGTACATTTAGAACGTCGACTGTGGGATCCCTACGGGACCACCCCCCTCTCGGGCGGAGTTTCAGTGCCCGGTATGCAGCGTGCACTTTAGTCGCCGAGACAGTTGGAAGCGCCACGTTGTACACGGCTGTTGTCGCCGCCCAAAAAGGACGGCTGAGGAGGCCGAGCTAGACGCGCTGGTGGTGAGTTAAACTTTACGTTGTGTTACTATACACTTTCGCCTAAAATGGCGGCTCCTACCTTCTTCCCACCAAAAAGGTGGCTCCCTTTGTATTTTTCCACTAAAACGGCGTCCCCGTCTATGTTTACTTCCCTCTAAAATCATGCTTTCCCAATCAGTTCCCCTAAAATTCGTCTCTTTAAAAAACTTCTGTTAAAATGGCGTCCCTGAGTATTGTTTACATGTATTTTGTTTACTTCCGCTAAAATGGCGTCCCTATATATTGTTTACCTGTATTTTGTTTACTTCCGTCAAAATGGCGTCCCTATATATTGTTAACTTCCGTTAAAATAGCGCCACTGTATATGTTTACTTCGAATAAAATGGTGTCCCTGTATTTTGTTTACTTCCGCTAAAATGACGTCCCTATATATTGTTTACTTCCGTCAAAACGACGTCCCTGTATATTGTTTACATGTATATTGTTTACTTACGCTAAAATGGCGTCCCTGTATATTGTTTACATGTATTTTGTTTACTTCCGTCAAAATGGCGTCCCTGTATATTGTTAACTTCCGTTAAAATGGCGCCACTGTATATGTTTACTTCCGCTAAAATGGCGTCCCTATATATTGTTTACATGTATTTTGTTTACTTCCGTCAAAATGGCGTCCCTATATATTGTTTACTTCCGTCAAAATGGCGGCTCATACATACTTCCTGTCAACACAAATGCTCTCATCCTATTCCTATCGAGACATTGATTTTTCATATCATTGCGTCTGTAATATTTAATTATTGTTGTAGAAATTCATCAACGGGCCTGTGCCTCCTAAGAGACAACCAACCCCGAGAGCTACTGGGACAGCACCGGCCCCGGCCTCAACTGCTGCCGGGACGCCACCGACCAACCGAGTGGATGTGCTGCCACACTTCGCGTGCTGTATGTGTGGCAGTACCTTCACTCGGAGAAGAGATTGGCAGCAACATATCAACAAGGGGCGATGCCAGAGAAAGATTAAGAAGCAGCAGCGGCGAGAAGCGCTCGTTCAAGAAATAATGGTAACTTGATTGTATTCTATAAATATTTTCAGATGCTGCTACAAATCCCGTCTCTTTATGTTTTGAATACTACGATTAAAATTCAACTTGTGTGTTTATTTCAGCGCCAAGAAAAGGAGCGCGTTGCCGTTGCTGCTGATGTTCCAACTACCTCTGCGCCGCCTGCACCTGTGACCGAAGGCACTACGGTGAGTAATCTCTGAAGATGTCGGGTATTATCACTGACTACGTCTGTATTTAATGTACATATCAACTGAAGAAATTCACTACCGTACCATAAAAGATTTCTATTCTCCCGTCTAGTGATACGCGCCTTTATTGCAGTGTTTTTCAATCTTGTGTGATTAATTAGTTGAATACTTTACTACATGTTTCACTATCCAAGTTATGAACAACTTTGTTGGTTGTATTAACTTAATTAACAAGGAATATGTTATCTTCAACAAAAGGAAAATTATCCGATGAATTACTATTGGACAATAAACTCATATTGTATTGTAAAAAACATATGTTGTTGTAGAAATCGCGAAAACGCCGACGGTCACCGTCATCACCGACCAGTTCGTCAGCGCCGACCAGATCGTCACCGACATCTTCACCGACATCGTCACCAGCAGCAAAAAGACCGTCACCCTGTCACTCACCCCCGCCCTCTCCGTTACTCCTGGTACAAGATCCGCTTGTACCACCGGAGGTTGTAGATTTTGTACCTGATAATTTGTTAAATTTTTATAGGAGTCAGTGGTCGACAATTCGCACACATTATCATAGGGGACCCGTCCAGAGAACCTACAATTTTCGATTAACAGATACTGACATAACCTCATTACATCCAACATTGTGGAACATTTTTGATGAACAAACTACCGCCTTCAAAATTAATTTAAGTTTCGGATTTATTTTATATAACCAGAAAACGAAAGAACATCGTTATTTTCATTCTTCAAAAATTGTTTCCGGTAGGTTTCTGGACAGGCCCCCTTTAATTAGTAATGCCGATGAATTTCAGTTGTTTTTAAATACGTTTGAAGAAAAAGATATTTTAAGTTGGGCAATTAGACAGAGACCCGATTCTCAATGGATCTGTGAAATGGTAACAAATGTTACATTTTACATAAACATCATACCTGATCACCCTATAGGTACTGGTAATATAGTCCTTCCCGACTATATTCTCACCAATAAAGGTTTACATTCGTTATCCTGTGACTTGTCCCGATACGGCAAGCCTCCTTATAAAGATAATCTTTGTTTCTTCCGTGCTCTCGCACTAAGTCGGGGAGGTGATATTCGTAATCTCGAGCCTCATGTTCAAATCTTATACAAGATGTACCAAGAGGCTATAAACGATGCCCCATCTATGAAGTGTTTCACTGGCTTTAAGTTAAGTGACCTTTATGACATTGAAAAGCTTTTTCATATCAATATAGTTGTTTATGAATTACTCGATCATCACGACGACGACGACAAGAACTTGGTAGCGTGTCATTTACTGAGACGTTCAACTTGTAAATTCCCCGATACTTTAAATTTGAATCTTTTCGAAACACATTTTTCTTTTATCCACGATATTAAAACGTACACACGGTCTTTCAAATGTATCAAATGTGACAAACTATGGCATACAGAATGTTCCTTAAAAAGACACCAACAAGGTTGCGAAGTCGAGGTGAAGAGAATATTCCCTGGTGGTATATTTCATGTTCAGGAAACCATTTTTCAGAAACTTGATGAGTTGGGTATTGTCGTCAAAGAAAAATACGAGTATTATCCGTTTCGGGCCACCTTTGATTTTGAATCTTATTTTGACACGGCCAACTTACCGGTAAATACTCCAAAGGTCGAGTGGTTGGCTCGACACGAAATACTTAGCGTTAGTGTATCATCCAATGTTCCCGGGTACAAGGAACCACGCTGTTTTATTAGCGAGGGTGAGCCGAGCCAACTAGTCGACCGTTTTCTAAATTATCTTTACGAAATTAGCGATACCGCTTCCGAAATTCTTAAAACACGTTATCAGTTTGTTTTTGATGAATTAAACCAACAACTAAAAGATATTCAATCACCAGAGGCTAGAATGCTCGAACCCGACTTAGACGAAATTCTAGATGACGGGTCACCTTTACCTATTATCACAGAAGATGAAATTTCAAAATTAATTGGTAAGCTTCACGGATTTCTTGAAGAACTACCCGTCATTGGCTTTAATTCCGGAAAATACGATTTGAACGTCATAAAAAAATATATCACACCACACTTCCTGACAACCGACGTAGGTGACGAGAAGGACGAGAACGAATCTAATAAGAAATCTAAAAATATCATTTTCACAGTAATGCGTCATACTAATGTGATGTGTTTAAAAACAGCGACTTTGAAATTTTTGGATATCATAAATTATTTGGCCCCCGGTTTTAGTTATGATAAATTTCTGAAAGCTTACGGATGTGTACAAACTAAAGGCTACTTTCCCTACGAGTGGGTGACTTCGTTAAGTAGACTCGACTGTGAATCCCTTCCTCCAAAGGAAGCTTTTCACAGCGATTTGAAAAACGAAGACATTTCTGACGAAAATTACGCGTACTGCGAACAAATTTGGCGCGATCACGATATGAAAACTTTTCGTGATTTTCTTATTTGGTACAACAACAGAGATGTCGTTCCTTTCCTTGAAGCTATAAAAAAACAGTTCTCTTTTTACAAATTGCGCCACATTGATATGTTTAAAGACGGTATTAGCGTTCCCGGTCTAACCATAAAATTTATGTTTGACACATTACCACGTGATATTTATTTCAGTCTGTTTAATCAAAAAGATTCGGATTTACACGATATGTTAAAAAAAGCCATCGTCGGGGGCCCATCTATAATATATCACCGCCATCACGAAGTCGACGTTACACGGCTTCGTGAATCTGAAAGGGGCGACTCAGCCCACCCCTGTCGTTCTATTGTTGGCTACGACGCGAATGCATTATACCTTTGGGCTCTTTCGCAAGATATGCCCACCGGATGTTATACGCGTCGTAGCCAAGAAAATAATTTCAGACCTAAAACATCACGTGTTTACGGAAAAATTGCTCTTGAATGGCTAGAGTGGGTAGCTCACGAAAAGAATAAAACGATAAGGCATCAATTTAACGGAGAAGAGAAACGCATTGGGGATCGTAAACTTCCCGTTGACGGATGGTGTGCCCAGACTCGCACCGTTTATCAATTTCACGGTTGCTATTTTCACGGTTGTCCTTGTAACGTGGAGCACACCAACTCTATCAACGGGAAGTCTATGGCCGATCTCTTATCGGAAACTAAAAAGAACACTACGTATTTGCGTAAATATACCGAGGTCATCGAAATGTGGGAATGTCAATGGAAAGAAATTCGGAAAAATTCCGAAATAAGAAATTTTCTAAATTCAAAATTTCCTAACCGTAACCTGAAGTGGGAAATGACCCAAGATAAAGTTTTGCAAAATGTAGTTGAAGGTCGCCTATTTGGTATGGTTGAGTGCGACATTTTTGTTCCGGATCAGCTTAAAGATTATTTTGGTGAAATGCAACCCATTTTCAAAAACATTTACATTACCCGTGACGACATCGGCCCCTATATGCGAACTTACGCCGAAGAGCACAATATATTATCTACTCCTCGGCGTACACTGGTGGCTTCGTATTTTGGTAAACAAATTCTTTTAGGTACACCTTTGTTAAAATGGTATTTGAAACACGGACTGGTCGTTTCTCACGTTTATCAAGTCTTAGAATATGAACCCAGTCCGTGTTTCAACCATTTCGCCAATGCCGTCTCGAATGCACGCCGCGAAGGTGACGTGCACCCGGACAAGGCCATTATTGGTGATACGATGAAACTTCTTGGGAACAGTGGCTATGGAAAATGTATAACTAATAAGGATATCCAAAGAGATATTATCTTTTGTAATAGTAAAACGGCGAGCCAAGGTATTAACAGTCATCGTTTTCGCCAGCTAGACCCAATTACGGAATCCGTGTACCAATTGACAATGAACAAGAAATCCATTAAATACGATCTCCCTCTTCAAATCGGTTTTATGGTTTACCAGTATGCAAAATTGAGAATGCTGGAATTTTATTACGATTTCATAGATTATTATATAGAGCGCCCTCTCTTCCAATATTGCGAGATGGATACGGATTCCGCATATTTAAGTCTAGCTTTTTCTTGTTTAGACGATTGTGTTACCACCGATAAACGACACGAATATTTTATAAACTTGTCCCGGTGGTTCCCCGTTGCTTGTTGTGACGCGCACGCGTCCGATTATGTCACTTGTCGGATGGAAGGGAAAGAATGGGTCCCTTCGGAATCGTGTTGCATTGCGCGTGCGCGTCACGACAAAAGGACACCCGGTCTGTTCAAAATAGAGTACGAAGGTAGAGGTTTCATCGGCTTGTGCAGCAAAACTTATTATTGTTTTGGTGATACGGATAAATTCAGCACGAAAGGTCTAAATAAGAGACACAACGAAATTGACAAAGACACGTTTTTGAAAGTACTGAAAACCAAAGAGAGTGGTGTTGGGAAAAATCGAGGGTTTCGGGTGAAGAATGCTTCAGTTTTTACATATATTCAAGAACGTTCTGCACTAACCTATTTTTATTCCAAACGACCGGTACAAGCCGATGGAATCTCTATCTCTCCGTGTCTGGTATAATAGACACGCCAGTAAATCTTTTCGTGAGCTACCCGTGTATCATTCGGTATTGTTGTAACATTTGGTATTTGTGTAACATATAGTCTTGGTGTAACCGTGATCAGGTATGATGTTTATCGACCACTGACTCCTACTTGTTACTTGTCGATTATTAAAGAGTGTACATTTCACATTTACTGTTCGGTACACTCGTGAGATAGCCGTGTAATATCCGGTCTTAATGTAGCCGTGATGAACTATTGTTTTTAACGAATCCTATCTTGTCAATTGAGTGTATCAACACACACACACACACACACGTCATTGTTGCATCATCATCATCATGATGTTGTTTTTTCTTTTTAAGTAGGATACTGGTGAAAATAAACAAAGTATATTGTATATTTCAATCGCTGCAAAAAATCGTGTCAATAAACAGAGTGTGGCATACTGTCTATCAGTGACTGTGTATCATGTGGAGTCGATTTGTATATAGTTGTTAAGGTTTACAAGATTTTATAATAGTGACACTTACTCTTGGGTGTCTCATAACAAGAATATATGTGATATCATTCACAGGGATACTTTCTCTTGGGTGTCTCAATACAATGTGTGTACCATATGAAATAAATCTGTATGTAGTTAAGGTTTACAAGATTTTATAAGATTGATACTTTCTCTTGGGTGTCTGAATAAAAAAATTTCATGAACGCACATATGGTGTCGACTTTGTTATTGCTTAATTAAGGTAATACAAGAACGTGCATGCCAACATTACATGCAAACATTACATACCACTCTTAAGTCTAAATTCACTTAGGTATATTGAACACCACCCACATTGATAACGTTGACAAAACAATTGTTGTCACTGAAACGGGGAAAAGCGAGGTGTATCTTGATGACTATGAAAACGAAAAACACACTCATCCATAGCATCAACACGATTTTATTTGAATATTTCACATATAATATATCTTGCACACTGTTCCTGTAGATTTCAAATCGGTAATGCTAATAAGGTTCCCAACGTGTGATTTGCAAAGGTGTCGCCGAATGAGCTGCGCGCCGCGACGATGCAGGTCGTCTACGATTCCGACGACGACCACTGTCAAACGGAATGCTGGTTTCCTTTGATATGTCGCCGTCCACTGACGCTGTCTGCATGTAAAGCCAACGATCTGAGTTCCCAACTAAATCCATTGGTGTGTTGACATCCTTGAGACCACGAGCAAAGGTTTCCCATCCCACCGGTTCAAACGACTTCCGTTTTCTCAACACGTCATTCACAAGGTCCACGATGTTACTTCCGGGAACCGCCTTGTTTCTGTACATCATCTCGCCACGATCATTCCAACTTACGGCCCCTTTCATTTTATCGAGTAGTCTTCGTGCTTTCTGCTTCATAGTTTTTGGAACGCTGTCGATGATTTCGTTTTCGATGCTCTCCTTTTCGACGACTTCATTTTCGTTAGCAGGTTGTACTTTGTTTTTCTCTTCACTGGGAATTTTTTCGATGACCACACGCACGGGTTCTTGGATACGTTTGTCGGAAAGATCGTTGTACCGATTCAACACCTGGTTATACAACATAACTTTTCCCCTCTCGTGTATATCGTTTCGTTCTAGTATGTCTAGCATTTCATTGTCGAGTCGTTGCAAGACCCTTTCGATAGGGTTAGCAGTCGAAGGACGTTGCGGTTGAATGTTTTCCAAAATACGGGGATCGACCAGGGCCATCTTCTTTGTGTACTCCATGGTCACCTGAGATGGAGACTGGAATGTCGAGCTTGTTGAAGGAACCGTAGGTACATGTATCATAGTGGGCACCTGAGTTGGAGACGAGAATGTCGAGCTTGTTGCTGGGGCCAGAGACACAGGTGTCGTAGCGTTTGTCGACGGTGCACAGCGACTGTGGGCACTGTGTCGTTTCCAGCTATCTTTGCGTGTGAAATGTCTCTTACAATCTGGGCACTGGAAGGCCGCCCGTGATGATGGTGTGGGCTTGTTGGCAGCTGGTAGATTACTCCATAAGCTCATGATGTACGTGTTTACTGTTCAAATGTAAAGAACGGAATGACTCTTGGAACTCGGCGGTCTAAGTTTTGTTTGTACAACTCGTTGATCTAAGTTTGGTTTGTGCAACTCGTTTTATGTCTGTCTATTGTAGCGGAATTTGACGAGGTGAACATATCCATTGTGGTGGAAGCGGTGGAATCTCACGCGATAACCCGTCTATTGTGGTGGAATTGTGGTGGTGGTGGTGGAATCTCACGCGATAACCCGTCTATTGTGGTGGAATTGTGGTGGTGGTGGTGGAATCTCACGCGATAACCCGTCTGGAATGGTGGTGGAATCTCACGAATTGTGGTGGTGGTGGTGGAATCTCACGCGATAACCCGTCCATTGTGGTGGAATTGTGGTGGTGGTGGTGGAATCTCACGCGATAACCCGTCCATTGTGGTGGAATTGTGGTGGTGGTGGTGGAATCTCACGCGATAACCCGTCCATTGTGGTGGAATTGTGGTGGTGGTGGTGGGATCTCACGCGATAACCCGTCTATTGTGGCGGAATTGTGGTGGTGGTGGTGGGATCTCACGCGATAACCCGTCTATTGTGGCGGAATTGTGGTGGTGGTGGTGGGATCTCACGCGATAACCCGTCTATTGTGGCGGAATTGTGGTGGTGGTGGTGGAATCTCACGCGATAACCCTTGTCTCGTTGGTACTCTCGTGTGATGTGTCATCCGTAGTCTCGTGTGATGTGTCATCCGTAGTCTCGTGACATATATCGGTCATAGTCTCGTCTCTTGTCTCGGCCATAGTCTCGTGTGATGTGTTATCCGTAGTCTCGTGTGATGTGTTATCCGTAGTCTCGTGACATATCTCGGTCATAGTCTCGTCTCTTGTCTCGTCGGTGCTCTCGTGTGACGTGACCTCCTTAGTCTCGTGACATATCTCGGACATAGTCACGTCTCTTGTCTCGTCGGTACTCTCGTGTGATGTGTCATCCGAAGTCTCGTGTGATGTGTCATCCGTAGTCTCGTAACATATCTCGGCCATTGTCTCGTCTCTTGTCTCGTCCGTACTCTCGTGTGATATCTAATAGTTGGTCTAAGTTCAATTCGTGACACGTGTTGGTCAAAGCATAGTGTTTCGTTTGTATAACTCGTGTCTCGTCGGTACTCTCGTGTGATGTGTCATCCGTAGTCTCGTGTGATCCGAAGTCTCGTGACATATCTCGGTCATAGTTTCGTCTCTTGTCTCGTCGGTACTCTCGTGTAACGTGTCATCCGAAGTCTCGTGACATATCTCGGCCATAGTCTCGTGTGACGTGTCATCCGTAGTCTCGTGTGATGTATCATCCGTAGTCTCGTGACATATCTCGGTCATAGTTTCGTCTCTTGTCTCGTCGGTACTCTCGTGTGACGTGTCATCCGAAGTCTCGTGACATATCTCGGCCATAGTCTCGTGTGACGTGTCATCCGTAGTCTCGTGTGATGTGTCATCCATTGTCTCGTGACATATCTCGGTTATAGTCTCGTCTCTTGTCTCGTCGGTACTCTTGTGTGTCGTATCATCCGAAGTCTCGTGTGATGTGTCATCCGTAAGTTGTGATGATGTCTTTCAGGGTAGTGTAATAGTTTGGTCGGTACTCTCGTGTGACGTGTCATCCGAAGTCTCGTGCCATATCTCGGTCATAGTCTCGTGTGATGTGTCTAGTTGATCTAAGTTCAATTCGTGACACGTGTTGGTCAAAGCATAGTGTTTCGTTTTCGTGACACGTGTTGGTCAAAGCATAGTGTTTCGTTTGTACAACTAGTTGGTCTGAGTTCAATTTGTGCAGCGTAATCGGTTAAGTTTCTGTTTCGTTTGCGCAACTAGTTGGTCTGAGTTCAATTCGTAGTTGGTCTGAGTTCAATTCGTGCCGCATGTTGGTCAAAGCATAGTGTTTCCTTTGTACAACTCGTGTCTATAGATCGATTCGTTCAGTGTATTGGTCAAAGCATAGTGTTTCGTGTGCGTGACTAGTTGATCTGAGTTCAATTTGTGACATGTGTTGGTCAAAGAATAGTGTTTCGTTTGTCCAACTAGTTGGTCTGAGTTCAATTCGTGCCGTGTAATCGGTTAAGTTTGTGTTTCGTTTACGCAACTAGTTGATCTGAGTTCGATTTGTGTCGTGTGTTGGTCAAAGCATAGTGTTTCGTTTGCACCACTAGTTGGTCTGAGTTCAATTTGTGACATGTGTTGGTCAAAGAATAGTGTTTCGTTTGCACCACTAGTTGGTCTGAGTTCAATTTGTGCAGCGTAATCGGTTAAGTTTCTGTTTCGTTTACGCAACTAGTTGATCTGAGTTCGATTTGTGTCGTGTGTTGGTCAAAGCATAGTGTTTCGTTTGCACCACTAGTTGGTCTGAGTTCAATTAGTAGTGATACTGCCGCTGTCAGGACTGCTGGTGCTGCAGGCGCCAGGGTCGGGACTGTAGGCGCCGGGGTTGGTCCTGTCGATACCGTGGCCGGTAGTGGGGGAAAGGCCTCCCTGTACGTGATGGGGGTCAACCCCGCTGTCCTGGCCGTAATGGCCTGCGGCCCTCTGACCGCCTCTGCATAGCTCCATCCAAACCGATTGAAATTAGCCATGACGATGTCAAATGACGAATGACAAGCAGATCGTCTCCACGACCTTATATAGGCACACTTTGAACGTAAAGGTCACGTGGGCGTGCCGAAAGATTATGGATTGTAGGATAGTACATTAAGGTCACGTGGGCGTGCCGAAAGATCACCGACTGCAGAATAGAAAATTCAAAAGCACGGACTGCTGAGTAGAATGTACACAAGCACGGACCGCAGAGTAGAAAGTAACTCTCAAATTGTCTCTCAAAGTAGCTCTCAAACTAAAGAGCTCTCAAAGTACCTCTCAAAGTACCTCTCAAAGTAGCTCTCAAACTACCTCTCAAAGTAAGGAGCTCTCAAAATACCTCTCAAACTGTAGTTCGAAAAAATTCCGCTAGGTGGCGCTATTTGGGTTTGGGAGGGAAACTATTTTAGTTCCTAAAAATTCCTCTAGGTGGCGCTGATTTAGTTCATTATCTATCCGCCAGGTGGCGCTGTTATAGTTAACCAACTATCCGCCAGGGGAGCTATTTTGGTTTTGGCTGGAAATATTTTAGTTCACCAACTATCCGTCAGGGGGCGCTGTTCTAGTTTGGCGGGAAATAATTTTAGTTCACCAACTATCCCCTAGGTGGCGCTATTCAAGTTTTGGCGGGAAATATTTAGTTCACCAACTATCCGCCAGGGTGAGCTATTTTAATTCACCAACTATCCGTCAGGGGGCGCTTCCATAGTTTTGGCGGGAAATAATTAGTTCACCAACTATCCGCCAGGGGGAGCTATTTTGGTTTTGGCGGGAAATAATTAGTTCACCAACTATCCACCAGGGGGCGCGATTATAGTTTTGGCGGGAAATATTTTTAGTTCACCAACTATCCCCTAGGTGGCGCTATTCAAGTTTTGGCGGGACATATTTAGTTCACCAAGTATCCGTTAGGTGGCGCTATTATATTTAGTTCACCAAGTATCCGTTAGGTGGCGCTATTTTAGTTCAGAAAAATACCGGTAGGGGCGACACGTGACCTTGACCTACATCCGGGTACTTGACCTTGACCTACATCCGGGTACTTGACCTTGACCTTTGACCTTGACCTACATCCGGGTACTTTTCCACTTCCACCGCTGCGCCATCCCCGGTACTTAACCTCCTTTACTACTGACATATTATGGTTCTGCCTCCCCCCCGAAAAAATCTGAGCGTGCATGTGGGTTTTTGGCGAGCGTCAATGGGCAAATCGAAGTATTCTGGAATCCATAAGATGTTTTTTTTTCGTGGCGATTGTCAATGAGGTGCAACTGGAGGTTTCTGATGAGCTTCAAAAATGTTGAACGTCGCTGCGGCCCGCGAGAAATATTCCCACCGCCACCCCTCGTCTTCGATGTCAGCCGAGAGCCGAGGCAGCGGAGAAGGTTAAATTACCGCGGCGCGATGCAGAATAATAATTTTCAAGAACTACCAAGTACAACCCAATAGTTGGTTTTACTGAATCCAGCCATAAAGAGAAGCAACATGAGGAAGACGCGTGTGTCTATGTACACGACCACTGTCCTCTTGAACGTGCTTGTCACTGTCACATGCATGTAATATGAAGCCATAAAGAGAAACAACATGAGGAAGACGCGTGTGTCTATGTACACGACCACTGTCCTCTTGAACGTGCTTGTCACTGTCACATGCATGTACTACAGTGGTGTAGCCAGAGGGGGGCCAAGGGGGCCATGCCGCCCCCCCCCAATCCCGGAAAATTAGGAGGGTATAGGAGACTGAAGACATATAAATGGTTACCTGATTTATAGAGTGACAAGGTACAGAGGTTATAGGGGTGCCTGTGTATGATTTCCACGTCTTTGGCAAAGACATTTGTCATCATTCAAATGGGATTGAGTTACCAAAAGTAGAGGAATCCCGTTACTTCTGCCGTAGGCGATAAGCATCCAGCAGGTTGCAGTCCAAGTGATTACAGGGCAACGAATATGTCATCATTCACAATGTGTTTGATGGCTAATGCCTATTAATATATCAACACAAGGATGCAAAATGATAGTTGCCCGGAAAGATGATTAGTTACTAGACTAAGATTAAGTTGCAACCTGCCAAACCGGCCAAAGCAATTTATGTAGTCGATTTTCCACTGAGTAGTCAGAACTTCGTATTGTGAATTGATTAATTTTAATAAGCGACAACGTTACACATGACAGGGACATTTTTGTGAAGCTCACTCGACGCCGCCAGAGCGGTACGGATTTTTTTTTAAATATTGGTTGAACGCCAGCGACTCATCACACACACGCAAGCACGCACGCACGCACACACACAAACACACACATATAATAATTATATACATACATACGTGTGTGTGAGTGTGTGCGTGCATGCGTGCGTGCGTGCGTGCGTGCGTGCGTGCGTGTGTCATATACCGCTACTCATTGTTTGCTTGAATGCCAGATGGCCCGCTCCAATACAAAATCCTGCCTACGCCCCTGATGTAATATGAGGCCATAAAGAGAAGCAACATGAGGAAGACACGTGTGTCTGTGTACACGACCACTGTCCTCATGAACGTGCTTGTCACTGTCACATGCATGTAATATGAGGCCATAAAGAGAAGCAACATGAGGAAGACACGTGTGTCTATGTACACGACCACTGTCCTCTTGAACGTGCTTGTCACTGTCACATGCATGTAATATGAGGCCATAAAGAGAAGCAACATGAGGAAGACACGTGTGTCTATGTACACGACCACTGTCCTCTTGAACGTGCTTGTCACTGTCACATGCATGTAATATGAGGCCATAAAGAGAAGCAACATGAGGAAGACACGTGTGTCTGTGTACACGACCACTGTCCTCTTGAACGTGCTTGTCACTGTCACATGCATGTAATATGAGGCCATAAAGAGAAGCAACATGAGGAAGACACGTGTGTCTGTGTACACGACCACTGTCCTCTTGAACGTGCTTGTCACTGTCACATGCATGTAATATGAGGCCATAAAGAGAAGCAACATGAGGAAGACACGTGTGTCTGTGTACACGACCACTGTCCTCTTGAACGTGCTTGTCACTGTCACATGCATGTAATATGAGGCCATAAAGAGAAGCAACATGAGGAAGACACGTGTGTCTGTGTACACGACCACTGTCCTCTTGAACGTGCTTGTCACTGTCACATGCATGTAATATGAGGCCATAAAGAGAAGCAACATGAGGAAGACACGTGTGTCTGTGTACACGACCACTGTCCTCTTGAACGTGCTTGTCACTGTCACATGCATGTAATATGAGGCCATAAAGAGAAGCAACATGAGGAAGACACGATTGTCTGTGTACACGACCACTGTCCTGTTGAACGTGCTTGTCACTGTCACATGCATGTAATATGAGGCCATAAAGAGAAGCAGCACGAGGAAGACACGTGTGTCTACGTACACGACCACTGTCCTGTTGAACGTGCTTGTTACTGTCACATGCATGTAATATGAGCCCATAAAGAGAAGCAACACGAGGGAGACACGTGTGTCTGTGTTCACGTTCACTCTCCTCTTGAACGTGCTTGTCACTGTCACATGCATGTAATATGAGGCCATAAAGAGAAGCAACACGAGGAAGACACGTGTGTCTGTGTACTCGACCACTGTCCTCTTGAACGTGCTTTGTCACTGTCACATGCATGTAATATGAGGCCATAAAGAGAAGCAACACGAGGAAGACACGTGTGTCTGTGTACACGACCACTGTCCTTTTGAAAGTGCTTGTCACTGTCACATGCATGTAATATGAGGCCATAAAGAGAAGCAGCACGAGGAAGACACATGTGTCTATGTACACGACCACTGTCCTGTTGAACGTGCTTGTCACTGTCACATGCATGTAATATGAGACAACAAAGAGAAGCAACACGAGGGAGACACGTGTGTCTGTGTACACGACCACTGTCCTCTTGAACGTGCTTGTCACTGTCACATGCATGTAATATGAGGCCATAAAGAGAAGCAACACGAGGAAGACACGTGTGTCTATGTACACGACCACTGTCCTCTTGAACGTGCTTGTCACTGTCACATGCATGTAATATGAGGCCATAAAGAGAAGCAGCACGAGGAAGACACATGTGTCTATGTACACGACCACTGTCCTGTTGAACGTGCTTGTCACTGTCACATGCATGTAATATGAGACAACAAAGAGAAGCAACACGAGGGAGACACGTGTGTCTGTGTACACGACCACTGTCCTCTTGAACGTGCTTGTCACTGTCACATGCATGTAATATGAGGTCATAAAGAGAAGCAACACGAGGAAGACACGTGTGTCTATGTACACGACCACTGTCCTCTTGAACGTGCTTGTCACTGTCACATGCATGTAATATGAGGCCATAAAGAGAAGCAACACGAGGAAGACACGTGTGTCTATGTACACGACCACTGTCCTGTTGAACGGGCTTGTCACTGTCTCATGCATGTACTATGATGCGCGTGTCTGCTTCCTTATTTAAATGCAAAACATCTCTAACAGTTGATTTTGCGCAGTTGATTTTGCGCTTTCCGTGAAATCCCCCACCCACGACGAGTTCACATCCATCGGGCAGGTGCTTACCGTGCTCCATCATGTAATGGATGAGACAGTGAGCCAGGCCAGCCTTGTTTTCATCTACGGACGTGTTTGACAAAGATGATGCGGAAAGATTATGCATGGAGAGCCTACATCTACAACAATTACTATATTATTTGCATGTCTGATTGATTCGATGTTTATACGTAACATAAGTCTGTAAAGGTATGATAAAATATTACGTGCAATGGTTTTTCATTGGGATGGTGTTTACATCTACCCATTAACTAACTAAACGATTACTTGAGGCTGTTCTGAGTGATCTCACAAGCACACTGTGTTGACACTCAAACAGCTACCGTCTCATCAACAACTATGATTGTTTGTAGGCGTCTGTATCGTGCTGGAATGAACTTTCTTAAGTACGTTTCATCCCAGTTCAGCAGATCTGAGACGGCTGTCCGTGGACTGCTAGTAGCAGTAATGTCATCTGTTGGAACTACAGCATTTTCCTCTAGCCTTGATTAACCAAGCCCCGTGATGTGGCGCCACTATTTGTCGCACAAAAAAAACTGCATCCAGAGACGTCTTGCTGTTGCAGTGAAGGAGGTGGGGTTGGTAGGTGTATAATTGGAAGTGTGTTGTGAGCCTCAGTGAGTTTCTGTGAAACTCACGGGGGTGTAATTATACATTTTTGTGAGTCTTAAGGCTTAACTTAAGGTGCAGGTGAGGGTTTCTCGATCTGAGCCGAACCAAATGCTGTAGTCGCAGAAAATATGTTGCTGCTGCACCGCCGTAACATCAGCTTCTCCACTGTCTCTGCTCGACTGGTGACATCGGATGTCTGGGGGGTGAAGGGGAGTATGGGGCGGAGGGGGGGTGCTGTTGAAAATGTTTCGTCATTGCACAGCCGTAATTTCACCGTCTTCTCGCTGTCTCTTGCGCTGCCTCCTATAACTCGTCTCAACTGCTGGAATGGGAAGACGGGCGGGGGAGGTCTGTTGATTTTTTTTTGCCGCTACGCCATGTCGCTGTATCTTCACTTCAACTTTTCTTCAGTTTCTCCGCTTGCTTGCCTGGCTCAACTGTGACATCAGAAGATGGGGGTTGCTATTGAAATTGTTCACCGCCGCGTCAGCATAATTTCTGCTTATTTAACAAGATTGCCACGCAGATAATTAACTCTAGATGGCAGGTGGACAAGGAAGCCTTTTGGCTTATCGAGAGTTCAACCCTTTTTTATTTACAAGTATCCCGCCCTTCTGAGGTGTGTGTCGATTTTATTTTTTACATATTCATGGCATGACATGGAGCTGAGGTGTTGTGCTTGGCAGTAGCTCCCACGACAGCTGTCTTATTCTTACAAGTTTGACGTATTTCAATTCAAGGAACGTTTTTCATATTTCTCAGGTGCGTGTATAGAGGTACATACATTACTTCGGACGTTTACATTTTACTTGAAAATGATTACTGGTGCCGGACTGTTATTGTTTTTAATCGACATTCGTCTACGCTTGCCTTGAGAACCGGTTACAAACTTGTCAAGCAGAACGCTTTGGTCTATTCTTGGATAACACCGGACCACGGACAACTTTTGTGCAATCGCCGATGATACTCAGTGTCGCAAGACGCACTTCAGCATGCGTGTGTGTCAACATCAGTGGTGCGTTATTCTAGGACACATTTGTTGTCAACTGCCGCCCATGCGACCAGGTATATCAGATCTCCGGTGACCTGCTGTGTGAATCTTCTCTTTCACCAACTGTGCATCTCCAAGCGTTCGACTACGAAACGTAAACACCGTGGCGGTCGTAAAGTCGCAAAACAGATCGGGACAATAATTCACTACGCAAGAGTACCGACGTTGCCACAACCAAGCCGAAATGTACCAAATTTCATAACTTTACCATTATATAAACAGGTACAGCGCGATCAAGGCGTACGAGTATGCTACGTTAACGCACAATCGTGTCGGAACAAAACACTCGCCATCGCGGATCATATACTTGAAAACCATCTCGATATGATGACGATATGCGAAACGTGGTTGAAGCCTTCGAGCGACGCCAATGTGATTACATACATTGTACCATATGGATATTCCATCAAGCACACGCCGAAATCGTCTTACACAAATACCGTTACCGATGCCGATGCGTTTCGATCCTTTGAACACCTACGTCATCCACGAGAATCGTTGTTATTTACCGACCCCCGCCATCAGTGAAAAATGGCTTGTCAACAACTGTGTTTTTTGAAGAATGGGACCGTTTCATCGACCAGTATGCCATAAAACCTGGACCTCTGATTATCATGGAAGATTTGAACTTTCATATTGACAACGCTGCAAATGTTGACGCACGGCGACTGACCAATTCTGTGAATGCCACAGGGATGGTGTTGCATGTTCGCGGGCCAACCCACAGGAAAGGACACACTTTGGATGTACTCATGACCCGCAGCAAGGACGAACACCTTGTTCGAAATGTTACCGTTACGGACATGAGCCTTTCTGACCACTTTGTGGTGAGTTTCAACATAGACATTGTTCAACATCGCACTGTTTTGATGAAAATCAAATATTGCAAGTTACGCAACAATAATGTAGTTTCTTTTCGACAAGACATTCCACTGTTCCGTTCGGATGATCTTGACTTGCTGAACGTAGAAGAACTGGTTGATCAATACGATCATAATGCAGGTCAGCTTAGTTTATTCGCACGCGTCCGTTGTTCTAGATAAATACAAGACTGGCTGCATCTCGCCATCAAGAAGGCTGGACTAAATCCAGAATCAATGCAGAATTATCGACCTGTATCGAAACTGACATTTCTTTCTAAAGTAATCGAGCGCGTTGTAGCAAAACAGCTGAACGTCCATATGCAAGAGAACAACTTGCACGACCAGTTTCAATCGGCATATCGACAAGATCACTCAACTGAAACGGCTCTGCTTAAAGTTCACAATGACAGTCTGTCTGCAGTAGACCGTGGCTGTGTTGTTGTGTTGGTTATGCTTGACTTGACCGCCGCTTTCGACACCATTGTCCACGGAATTCTATTGAGCAGACTCACTCACATATTCCGTGCCACTGGCGCTGCGCTTGAGTGGTTCAGATCTTACTTGTCCGGTCGGCATCAAGTCGTTCGTACTGGAAGTGTCAAATCCTCCCCAACTGTTGTGCCGTTTGGTGTACCGCAAGGCACCGTACTCGGGCCATTGCTGATCACTGCATATATCACACCACTTGGCGATGTCGTCGAGAAATCCGGCTTGGATTATCACATTTATGCCGACGACACGCAACTTTATGTTTCGTTTTGTCCTGGTGGAGATGGCCAACTTGAACTCAATGGATCGTTTGTGCTGTTGCCTAGAAGAAATTGGCGAATGGTCTCGGACCAATTTACTGAAATTAAATGATCAGAAGACAGATGTCATGGTGTTTGGTACTAAACAGAAATTGTCACTACTAAAGGAGATTCGTATTTTTGACTCGACTTTGACTTCGTCTTCAAGTGCGAGCAACCTGGGCGCTCTATTTTGTTCAATCCCTCAACATGACTAACCACATAAGTACCATTTGCCGAACAGCGTATATGCACTTCCACAACATCAGTCGTATGAGGCAATACCTCACAACATATGCGACTAAACCACTTGTGCTCGCTTTCGTCATATCTAGATTGGACTACAGGAACGCGTTACTGGCTGGACTACCACGAAACCACATTCACAAACACCAGCGAATCCAAAACATGGCAGCCAGAATCATCACTTCTAAAAGAACTACACTGGCTGTCAATCAAATGCCGAATGTTATGTATGTCTGTCTCTCTTCCTCTCCATCATTCTCCACCCCTCTCTCTCTTTCCCCTCTCTCCTCTCCTCTCTCTCCCCCTCGGTCTCTCTCCACCTCTGTCTCTCTTCCTCCCTATGCCTCCCTCTTCCTCTCTCTCCCTCGCTCTCCCTCTCTCTCCATCGCTCTCCCTCTCTCTCTCTCCATCGCTCTCCCTCTCTCCTTGTCTCCTTTCTCTGTGTCACTCTCTCCCCCTCTCCCTGTCTCTATGGCTGATGTCTGTCTTGAGAGACTGTCATCTACTGTTCCTTGTTGTGACTACTCAACTGATGTTTATTTGCTTGTTGTAGAATGTGCGGCTGACTGCTCCAAGTGTTTTGTGGCAAACGTGTGTGACAATGACTCTTGACTTGACTCCAAAATGGCCACTGTTCGGAGTAATGTTGTGCAATAACTCGAGAACCAAAAATGATAGAATCATAAATGAGACCACTTTTAGGCGTTTTTCGCAACAACTGTTTTTTTCTCCAGTTGTTACGGAGAACCAATTAAGATGTATTCAGTCTAGGAGTTGTTTGTTTTAAGTTTCATGCTTTGCATCTAGCTATTGATGTTTCTAATGCACCGTTCCATAGACTCGTGATTACTGTCCATAGAATTGGCATTAAAACTACAGTACGCCTGATGGTCATCAGCATACACATGCCCCAGTTTACCTTGCTGATCAATGATATGAAAAATAGGGCTAAGATACTGTGTGAATTCCACAGGACCGAGGCATGATTCTTGCGGTACTCCCTGATCAAGTTTAAACTGGTCAGACACAGTACCATCAATAATAATTGATTTAATTTGAAGATAAGACGAAAACCAATTTAGAGCTGTGCCTGATACACCAAAAGAAGAATTCACAATAATCAACAAAATCTTATGGTCCCCAGTATGAAAAGTCGACAACAAGTAAATTAAAACCAGTTGTGTTCTGTTGGTCCATGTTTAAAAGAATGTCAGACTGGACCTTAACAAGTGCAGTTTCAGTAGAATGTCCAGCTCTATACGCCGACTGACAAGGTGACAAGGAAATCCACATTCTGAATAAAAGCAAAGTTGGTCTACAACAGCCCGTTTTGATAATTTTGAGATATACTGGTGATTCGACACAGGGCGCAGACATGGGGTCAAATGCAAATGCATTTGCATTTAAATGCAACTGATCCAGTGTTCATATTTGCATTTGAAAATTTGGAGCCAAAACTATTTGCATTTAAATACATTTTAAAAGTATTTGAAAAATCAAATACTTTTCAAATACTTATAGCATTTAATTATGTCAATGAAAACTGTTATCACAGCTGTACTTAATTAAATTGTTGCGTGGTCTAGGTAGTTGATACAGGTCACTCATGTTACTTATGTGATCACCGAGGCATTACATTCACTGAGAGACAACTGGCCTTCCTATAGCTCTTTTATTGGCTGACCAACTGCAGCATTTGCATGCTTTGATCATTAACTACTTCGGTCATTATCAGATGGATGATCAGTGTATCAGTTGGCCTGTCACAGGGTCAGGTTAGCAAGCATTTAATTAACAGTGGGTGGCTTATTCTAATTTTATTGGAAGACAGTGCATCAATGGGCACAGGAAATGGAAAACAGGATTAACCTGTCACAGGAGAAAATTTTATTTTGCATTTGACATAAACAAAATGTATTTGCATTTGAAATGTCAAAAATATTTGCATTTGCATTTAAATACTTTTCAATGTATTTGACCCCATGTCTGACTGTCTGTCAGGGCGATAGTTTTTTGGAATAAGATCCAGTCCTGCTTTTTTAAGCATTGGCTCTACAAGTGCAGTCTTCCATTCATGTGGGAATTCCCCAGCAGCAGTGGAGCAATTGATGATGTGTGTAAGGAATGGCACAAATTCCTCAATATACTATTTGACCAGTTTGGTTGGCGTGGGGTCCAGAACATAGCTGGTTGTCTTAGATTTCATAACCAACTTGTGCACATCATCATCAGAGACTGCAGCATATGTATCTAAATTATCACACACACACTTTCTCTGGTTTCTGATGATTTGACGGGAGGTTTTGCTAGGCAACATATCACGTGCTGGATAGGTTAAATGCAGCGTGTTCGGCCAGTATTGCCAAAGGGTTGACATTGGTTGTTATGTAGCGAATATAACATAGTATAATGTTCTTCACTTGTGCTCATTATGTTATTATATAGGATTTGTCTAAATTTGATTTGTATTGTATGTATTGTAATGAGTTACAATAAATTTGATTTGATTTGGTTATGCTTCAAGAGGCGTGCCTAACCTGGATGCCATGACATTTGGTCAGCACGAGAAGATGCTAGAGGGTTGTGTCAGCAACCTGTATATCCAGGGCAAGGGACCCCTGGACCTCACCACTGACGCTGTCGGGGTATGTCGTGGCGCCCTGACACCCCTCATTACTGCGGCCATCCAATTGCTACAGTGTTCTTGTTTCTTTAAGTTTGGGGGCCAGTGTTACAGACAGTTTATTTGTTAAACAAAGTGTGTTATTTTGTCAGCTTTATTAGTTTTATTAACATAAATGTAACCGATTAAAATTATATATCTCGGCTGGTTGATACTTGGTTTGAAACTTATTAACAGAATAAGAACTGGTTGATATTTCAAACAAAAGCACAGTTTTGTTGTAATCTTGCTGAAAAATGTCTGATAAAAAGATCTATTATATGACTGATGAAATTATTAAGTATTGGAAATCGTGACAAGTGGCAAACAAAATGTCATGGATGCCTATGCACCGCTGGAAGGGATATGTTAGAGGATTGGTTGGTTGGTTCTGCTTGGCCTGATGCTGTAATACGACAAGCTGAAGAGTAGATATTGACTTAGGCATCAGAGCCAAGTCAACCCAAGAGAAACGTTCAATGTATTTTCAATGTTGCCAACAGAATCTAGACACTATAAACTTGTGTGTAGCTACAATGATACAAAATGTCTAGATCAGGTCTATGCGAAACAGGAGGTTAACTAATGTCAGAGTGAATTGTACCATTAGCCTGTAAATGTGAATTCTTTGTAATTTT
>JAHLWY010001259.1:0-24032 GCA_020002185.1 Paraescarpia echinospica | reverse complement strand
TGTCACCTGTAGGTGACAAACATAGAAAATTAATATTCTGGACAACTATAGAGTGAAATATCCTACACTTTATTGATATCAAATGCATTCTACTGTTCTGTTTACACTTGCCATGCCTTGTGTAGACACGGTACTATGTAAATCAATTGTATCAATATAGACTAATAATTACAGATTCACAATATAGTTGACATCTGAAACAACCAAATGTCAACCATTAAAAGAGTTGACATAGTTCCGCTATACACAAGAAATCTGTATTTGATTGAATCATTCGTAGTACATACATTTTCAAGAAAATGTCTACATCATCATCATTAAGGTTGTTGTAAATTTCACCAGCTGCCATGTCAAGTCCCTTATAATTATGACCAACAGTGTTCAAAATTCAGGTAAATAGCAACTAATAAAGGAGACAAGTTTTTGCCTTGCTGTACCTCTACATCACATGAGAAGAAAGCTGACACAGCCTGGCCCCGTTTTTTTAAGTATTCAGTTATAACATTATCAATACCACATGCCTTTTTGTTTTTGAGTTTTTTTATTTGCATTAGTACAGTTTATGTGTTCGTTTGACTGGGAAATCTTTCTTGGATCAAAAGGTTCACTAGCTAGTGAAGCGCCACGAACAATATTGGATGTGGCGCTATACCAAATAAAATATATTATTTATTATTTTATTATTTAGCTGCAGTTTCACTTTCAGGTTTTTCTCAGAGTTTTTCTCAGAGTTTTTCAAAGTGGTTCATAAACTTATCCAGTGAAATATTTCCGCATCTTTCACTGCTGTTACTTGCTTTATTAAGTATATCCCAGTATTCTGCAGGCTTGCTATGTTTTAGGTTGCGCAAGTTTTCATGTAACTGTTTATTGTAGCATTTTGATAATTGTTTTATAAAGCATTTATACCCACTAGCCAATTCTCTTAACTCAGCAATAGCTTTGTCATTTTTTATTTTCTTTACTCTACTTTTTGCTCTCAAATAATCTGTCCTAGTCTTAGTTTTACACATAAAGACATAAACTGGCATAACTTGCTAAGTCCTTGTAGCAGCACATTTGTACTTCCTGTGTATCATTGCAACATAACATACATACCGTGTGCCACATTTGAATGTTGTGCATGTAATATTTCCATGCAATCCATTTGCATATATAATGTAAAACTTCAACAGCCATTTTCTTCATTTTAACTTTTTGACCCCTACCATGTTCAATGCTCCATAACTTCGCAAATGTTTGTAGTAGTCATAATTTTTGAAACCGTGTAAAGCACCCTACCCTACCTTCACAAGAATGTAAGAAAACAATGTTACAATTTTTCTGACTTCAGCCGGGGTCACATATCGACATATTAGTCCAAAGGACTTCAGGGCCACTTGGCCCATTTGTTATCCCAAAATTATTTCACTGTCTTATGCTAGATTGCAATATTTTCATTTTCATTCACCAGTGTGGTGCCATGCAACACAAACATGGCATCCGGTGTTGGTGCTAGTGTGGTTACTGCGAGCTTCATTCATGAAGATAACTATGTATGCTGGATGTGGGATTTCCCATAAAATACTGAACAGTGTATCATGTATTCAGCCATGTCTGCCCTTAGACCTTCAAAGTCTGCAGACTTTTATTTGTATATTTTGTGCGAGTGCTTGTGTGAGTGCTGTTTTGGAGAGACATCAAGTGTGATGAGCACTGCAAGATGATCGCTCATGCCGGGTACCACTTTTACATGGGATTAGGATTTGTGCTAAACACCAAGTCTAACACAGCATTCGAAGAATGTCTTGTGATTTCATGTTGATGCTGCGTAAGACTAAAATGTACCTTGATGTCTAGTAGCTTTCTAGTGTTTACAGCATCAATGTGGCCTAACACTTTATTGGTGTCTCATGTTGTGTCTCCAGCAATGAAGTCACCAGCGATTATGGCATACATTTGGACACCTGTCGCATAGACATGATGTCACAGAATACCCAGCCCACATTTCTGGTACTATCCTTCCAATATACTTCCATGTAGTGGCTGATGAGATTCTGTAGCGATGTTCGGGTGGCCTTGGATCACAAGGAAGACACTCTGCTTGTGCTTCCTGAATTGAGTTCAGCTTTTGACACGATTGAGCACACTACTCAATCGGCTCAGAAAGTGCTGTGGTATTCAGGGTTAAGCCCTCCAGTGGATGGAGTTATACCTGCAAGACCACAAGCACTGTGTTGTGATTGGTCAGAGTGCATCTGAACATCACAGACTTAATACGGGAGTACCACAGGGATCCGTCCTTGGGCCTGCACTGTTCTCCCTGCATGTCCAACCAGTTGGCGATGTCATCAGACGGCATGGTATAAAGTATGATCACCAGTGTCACTACAATGATGACCTGCAATTGATACATGCGTTTGATCTGAATTCTATGTCACTGTTTGAGGTCATACAGCGTCTTCATGCCTGAGTCATGGAGATTTGGCAGTAGAAATTACTGGTTAGATTGATTTTTGCTTTTGACACATTCTACACACACAAGTAGTACAGTCGGAAGGTACACCCCCATGCACCCAGTGGATTTCTAAATGAAACTTACTTTTTTTGCAATCCTGAAGGTGTCTGGTAAAGAGATTTGGATGTACCCATTTCGAAATAATGTCCGAAGGGGTTCGTTTGGTGGCCATCTTGGATTTTGTCACGCGCGACTGGTAAAATTAAGGATACCCATAACATTTGATCAATTCATCGTACAAAGACAAATGAACCCACTTTAAAAAAATAATTGTGGCATGAGGAATCGCTTGAGATGGTTATTTTGACGATTCAAGAGATTTATTGCCTCAAAATGCACATAATACCATATTTTCATGCCTGAAATTGAGTCAAATACTAAGTTATGGATAGGTGATTGCGCATAAGCACTGACCCAGCATTACATGCCACTACTAGACAGGAAATGGGCTAAATATGAGTTCAAGAAGAAAGGAAACTACACGAAAACTACCCACTATGATCAGTATCTACATCTACTCAAGTACTATGTACCCGTAACTTACCCTCGACACTATACACTAATCATCATCGCCAAGAAAGCAGCTTATCATAGTCAATCTCCTGATAATCTTCCTCTTCCCCTCCTCCTCCTCAGCAGCTTTCTCAAGCACATCAATGAGTGAGAGAGGCAAGATGGATCCACTTGACCACACTGTGTCTGATAAGGTACTTCACTTTTTTAGAGTAGTGTAGTAATACAAATGTGGTGGTGGTGCCTAGCACATGGCTAGCAAGAAAAGAAAGAGTGATGGATAAGAAGTATACCAGAAGCGCCTTCCGACCTGCATCGCCCAGGGTTGAAGTCTCTGAATGTCCCATCCGCAACAAAACGAATACCACAGAATTTCCCTACATAGTAAGTTGCAATACCAATTTGTATTAGAACGTTAGGGTCGTTTTGGTCGTATATTTAACATAAAATATAAAAACTCACAATAACTGACGTATGTAGTCTGATAATAAATACCTTCAAAATTTACAGAATTTTTATATGGCATTTTGATGATTTGTCAAGTTGGTTCATATGAGAATCTTTCCAAGCTATCTGGATACTTGCCTGTCTATATGCACAGTAATTGCCCTATGGCTATCGTAGTATATGCAAAGTGTTTGCCTATAACTGAACCTTCTGTACAAAACTGATCTTATAAATCTAGTTGTTGAAACTGTAATAACATGGAAAACGAAGGTTAGCCGCAGACCTTAATGGGTTACAAATTATGCAACTTGTTGACAGCACTGTTGTTATGTAATGTTTATTTTACTGTGAAACCTTGGATACATTTTTTTTTATTTAGATGTCAGGCAGGGTAATGGTCGGAATGCACCTCTGCCTGAATGCACCAGTCGCAATGCACCAACTGCCTAGTCGCAATGCTCCAACCGCGTGGTCGCGATGCCCCAACCGCCTGGTCGCAATGCTCCAATGGGGTGGTCGCAATGCACCACTTTTGGTCGGAATGCCCCACTTTGGTGATGACGACCTATTAGCAATGCTCCAATGGTTTGGCGCAATGCACCTCTTATGGTATCTATATATTATAAAACATTATGGTTTCTCTGTTTGTTTTTACCCGGGCAACGCCGGATAAGTCAGCTAGTATAATGACTTCTTTAAGTATCGCCCGCGCGACTTTGCATATATCAATATATGGGTAGTGATATACGTACATGGATTTTGCTTGAAATTTCAACTACATTATACTGTTAGTAGTGGGTGTCATAGTTAAAAAATACACAACTTATTGTGAATTAGGTGATAAAAGAACGGAACTTGGTAGATAAGTAGAATAGTTCGTAGTTCGTTTTTATAAAGACCTCCACGATGTATACATATATATTAATAATGTTATTATTATTACTAGATCGTTGCATGTGTTAATTTGAGCTGAATCGTTTGTTACACATAAAACATAAGAACACGGATGGATTGTTTCCCTTGTAAAGTTACACTGTTAAATTCTACACACACAACATGTCTGAAAAGATGTAGTCAGAAATCAGGATGACAATTTTATTAATTAAACATATATACATTCGTAGGCCGTATTGTCACCTTCGTGACTACATCAAATGTCCCTACAATGTAGAGCACATTGGAACAAATATTTAGTGATATTTAGTGTTTACACAAACTGTGACTACAATACACACATTCTTAGAGAATAGGAATATCAACAAATATTTGTGCTACGCTACTTGAACATTAGTTACTATTATTGTTGTTACATCTTACATATTCACTAAATAAGTACTTATTTTATATAGTTAGTTGGCTCCACTGTCAGCCCGGAATTGAATGTCATTTCACCGTCTGTTACACTTGTTTGATATTATGTTTGTATGTATGATTTACACAATTCTATCTGTCTGTCTATATATCTATTTTCTTGTTATTCAGAATGTAACGTTAGACATTATACTAACACAAATCTGACACGCAAGATCTGCTCAGCTAGGTGCTAACGTCTATTCAAAGCATTCAAAGAGGACTTAGTAAGAACTGTAGGCCTTCACTTCATCAAAGTCAAACTGAAGCCAACTTCAGCTAGATGCTGCTATTGTCAGATGCGTTCTTTCAACAATGCCATTAGTCAAACAAAAAGGTATGTTTGATGAAACAATACAAGGGTATTAAGCCAATTGCTATGACCTCCAAAAGGACAGACAATGTGCAACAATCTACTCAATAAAACAAAGCAGGAGTAGGGAAGCCAATTATACAAGCCTCTAAATATTCTTGACACACACATGCCACTATTCTCACTGTTGTTGTTGTTGTTAGCCTGTCACATTAAAATTCAAAGGTCATCATTTCAGTGTAATTTAATAATGAATGTCTACACTTGTATAATATATAACCTTCAATTATTTCTAGAAAATCAAAACGAAAACTTCCGCGAAACAATATAGTAACTATAATACAGTAATTGTTTTATTATAGTCTCACTCTATGCATTTATTAATTAATAATTTATATTTTCACTCGGTAACATACTTAGTTTACACTATTTTCGATGGCCGAGCCATTCATGCATCATTTACATCGTACAACATATGTACAAAGGATAAATTTAAAATAAAAAAATATTTGTTTTTAAATAATAATAAATAATACAAAAATGTGAACATGCATTAAAACATAAAACACAACACGATATATATAAATCGAAAATAGTATATATCTACCTACCTTTATCATTTTATTTCATATCGTAAGTACTATATATATATATAATACATATACGATATCAATCATAACATAATAAAGGTATATATACATAGTCCACCCCCCGTCTTCAACCCGCTGTCCAAGCCAACATAAATTAGATGACGTTGATGTCCAAAGCTTTATTTCAATGTACACTCTTTTTGATACAATGCTGTCATTCAAACAAACCTATCTGCTCAATAAAACAATGCCAGAGTAGCCAAAAGATCTGCTCAACGCATGAGCAGGATACATGTTAGGCTATTTCACATCATGACTTCTACACATCAAAGGACAATGTAATCGATATTTCATGATAGGTTATGTAATACAATCACACACGTGTATACGAAGACAAAACAGTTTACTTTCAAGAATGTACATAAAGTCAACGAAACAAGTGATTTCTATATTACTTATTCATTTAATATTTAATGTTTTAATATAAACAACTGTATTATCTATATTTGCATACGTTTGACAATATTACAATCAGTGGGGCATTCCGACCAAAAGTGGTACATTGCGACCAGACCGTTGGAGCATTGTGACTACGCCGTTGGAGCATTCCGACTAGGCGGTTGGAGCATTCCGACTAGGTTTTGTGCATTCAGGTAGTGGTGCATTCAGGCAGTGGGGCATTCCGACTATAATTCGTCAGGCATATGACCTACCAGATGGTTTCAACCCATACATGTGGTAAATTCTGCCTACCCCGGTTAGAGTACTTTATAATAGTAAATGGTGATTTTATTAGCCTACGTTTTTTATGAGGTTAAGTTTACTGTACTTTTTCATGATGTGGTTTAACAATTACAAACCAGTGTGGATATTAACGTACATGGAACACCACATGTTATTGGTTAACAAATATTAAAAGTCACTACAGATTGTGGTCCGAAATCAACTGTATCCGGCCTACCTACACATCAGTGCCCGGTGGATCTTTTTTTATAAGTAGAAGTAGGACTACAAACATGTAATAATTTCACATGATCTTCTTCTTCTTCAGATTTATTGTGGAAACCCCGGCACTGGCGGCAGTCGAGAAATAACTCCACATTTGTGCCACCATTGACTGATTATTAGGGAGCGGGGACTCATGCATGCATTTACAGACACTCTGAAGATTAAACTATTAGTAATTAGGGCCTACTACAATGCAGGTCATGTCGCAATTCACTAATTGTGTGTACCAGGAAATAGCAGGCCGGCCTTGGCCTGGGTCTTTGCCTTGAGTCTTGACCTGGGGTGGGCCAGATCAGTAGCTAATGCTAAATTATTAATATTGCATTTACACCATTTTAATATAATAATGTCCGCTTACCTGTCCACATGAAGCTCTCGGTGATAAGTAAGTACGTAACAATTGACTTGGTGTTCAGCAGATAGTACGTCATAATGACAGTGAACTGCTATAACTATTCTATTGACATTTTCACGGAACCAAATTTTCACTACTTTCGTAAACTTCGACCAGCACTTCCGCAATGTTGTTTCAGTAGAAACCACCCAGGGCGCCACGTGTTCTTTTCACTTGGCTTGACTTAGCCTCAATTATCCAGGCGCCGCGAGATGGGAGCACCGTAGGGCACCCGTTCTATTCTGGGGTTAGTTTCGCGTAAGGGGTCATGTTCTAGTTAGACTTCCTGCTTGGTTGCACAAGAAAAATGGAGTGTATTTTGGAGAAATTATTGTTTACAAAATTTATATGTTGTGACATGAGTACATATGAGTAGGGAGATTTTCATGTGTGATTATAAAAGGTGTTGACTGTAAAATGGTGGATTTCTAGATGATGTGAATAAGCGGAAGGATATTTGGCAGCAATTTGCTTGTGTGACCTGTTTGCGGAGTAATTCTTGCCGGCATTTGTAAATATTGACGGGTGTCACACATACAGGCATTTTACGAGAGCTAGACGTATGCAATTATTTTAATCTATTGGCATGTCAGTGAGATGATGATAACAGCAGGTGAGAAGTTTAAGATATTTTATAGGTCACGTTTTCTTATAATCAGACAAAACGTTAACATGGTCGCCTATGGAAAAACCAACAGTGTGCTGACCCCTTAAGGGGTCATGATACAGTTAGAAAAAAAGTGCAGTGTATTTTTCAGAAATGATTTAATTAATTGTTATAAAATCCACCTGCTCTGACATAAGTGCATTTGAGTAGTCAGATTTCCAGGTGTGATTGTAGAAGCTGTTTACAATAAAATGGTGTCATTTTAGCTCATTTTACTAAGCGGAAGGGTATTTAATTGGCAGAAATTTGGCTATAGTTGACATGTTTCATGGCCTTTTCATCCAAAAATGCTGCCAGTTAGCCTACAGCTTTGCTGCTGAGAACAAGTTGACAGTACCAAACAACTGGGAATTGAATCAAAGGGCTGGGACGGATTGGTGGCAAGAGTTCAAGGCACGTCATAATTTTGCAGTCCGATCTCCTGAGGCTACTTCGCTCGGGCGTGTCACCACCGTCAACCGTCACACTGTGGTTGAGTTTTATGATAATCTTGGTGAAATAATGGACAAATACTGGTTCAAACCGGAAGACACCCACAATACTGACGAGAATGGCTGTATATCACTCTACAAAAGCCAAATGACATTGTGACAAAGAGGAACAAAGCAAGTCGGGTCTATTACATCCGCAGAGAGAGGAGAGTTATAGTGACAGTCGTATGCACAATAAATGCTGCTGGAAATGTGCTTCCCAATTTTTCTAAGGAAGAACTATCGGGACCATTTTATAAGTGAAGGACAGATAGGATCCATATGATGTGCATCCCAGTCTGGGTGGATTAACGAGGAATTGTTCGTTCAATATTTAGACCACGTCATTCGTCATACGAGGTGCACGGTCGATCGAAAGATGTTGGTGATTCTGGACAATCATGAGTCGCATATAACTTTACAGGCCATTGAAATGGCCAGAGCAAATGGTGTAGTTATGCTAACCATCCCGCCGCACTCATCACATCATTTGCAGCCCTTGAATAGATCTGTACACGATCCATTCAAAACGGCCTACAACTTGGCCATGGATGCATGGCTGAAAAGCAACACGGGGAAAACCGTCACAATATATTATATTCCGGAAGTAGTGAATCAAGCATAGCATTCAGCAATGGTTTGAAAGCACAAGGATTTGCCCCTACAATCGCGACATATTCACGGATGTAGACTTCGCTCCTGCAGCCGTCAAAGACCATGCGCCACCGGAAACTGCTGAAGTTGAAGACAGGCCTATGTCACTAGATGATTTCACACATCAGCCAGTCCCTAACTGGTCCATCGATTTCTCCGCCAAGTTCCATTGTGTCACAAGACATGCACAGGCATGTACATCGGACATACACGCACTTCCAAAAGCAGGTGAGAGAAAGAAGACACGCACACGGAGGAAGGGCAAAACCGCGATCCTTACCAACACCCCTATCCGCGATGAAATTGCCCTTCTAAAGATCGAAGAAGAAATCTACTGCACCAAAAGTGATGAAGATACTTTTTAAAGGGAAAAAGAAGACCTAGGCTAGCGATTCCAGCAGTTCCTCTAATGCGGAGCCTGATGTCCCCCTGTGACGGTGCTTCAGATGATAACGAAATTTCGGATAATCGAGGGAGATTTCGTGGTGGTCAAGATAGCTGGAAAGTCTAAATTTCTGCACTATATTGCACTTGTAGATATGGTGGATGATTACGAATACGATGGAATATTCCTCCAGCGGATGACCTGGAAGGTGGCGACAGATGGTATGATATTCATCCCTAATTCCGAAGACAATGCGTCATTCCCATATTCGGACACTGTGAAAAAAACTCCCCCAGCCAAAGACAGTCGGAGGTTCCGCACGCCGTTCAGCTCAACTCGCGTTCAACTGCAACCTGAGCAACTGGAATCTGCAATAATATGACTAAATTTACGGATTCTGTAGGATCAAGTGGGTCAGTTGACATTTTGTTGGTAAAAGCTTATAGTCATATATGCTACATGTTTTCAGTGGATTAGCTGACATTTTGTAAGACAGGAACTTCAATGGGATTCGGTGACATTTTGTTGGACAGAATATGATGATATCTTGAAAGGATCAGTTGGTAATTTACGGCTACATCGTGAAATAAAATTACTAAACTACAGTGACTATTGTTGTATATTGATGTAACGGGTACCCAGTAGATGTCACTATCTGTAAGTGTCCGTCCGTGTTGTACCGTTTCTGCAATACACGGCTAATCACTGGATCTTGGGAAATAGACATTACCCCTGCGGGGGGCACAATATTGGCAGTCGGCCGGAAGGGAGATTATCGGTGCGCGCGCACACTCAAGAACTGCCTTCCGATAACAATGTCTTCATGTTAGCGACCACATTTTCATCGATTTCAATTGAAGAGGTTATTTAATAATAATGGGGGCAAACATCCATACTTCATGTACCCAGTGAATATACAACTATATTTGGTAGCCTGCATTTGCTGAATTACTTCGTACACTTCGATAATCTAGCCCAAATTCCGACTTTGGTACCGAACCTGAAGTGTGTCCGCTCAATAAACAAGAATGACTGTTATGCAGATATGTATGCAGAAGGACAACACAAATCAAGTATAAATTGAAACTGGCCAAGTTAATTTTTATTACAACATTACTAATTGTAAACAACAGTAATCAAGAGTCAAATCATCACTGACTGCTAATTGCACACAATAAATCCGCAAACGTTTTGCTTTGTATATGACCACCATTGCTAATACTAATATTGACTATAGTAAATGCCTGAGCCCTGACCCCATTAGTGGTCATCTTGACTAGGACCATTCATTAGTGGATAGGGCTGGTAGTTACACTGACTACACTGTCAGAGGGTCAGTGTGCAAGACCACAGTGTATACACTAATTGATGTTAGTGCTTAATATTCAGAGACTATTTCTCTTATACAGCTGTATTTGACATTTGTAGATATATCGGAGAAATCCATTACAACACAGCATATATTTACACATTTAGCATCTACTACCCAAACATTATACACAATCCAGTACGTATACATTGTTTAAAACACACATTTAAAAATCAATGCAAATAATAAATTCAACATGCTCATAATTGGCAATTAATCTGTGTAAGGATTAACGACAGCTACACATGAATGCATGTCTCCATGCCATGCCCCCGTCTGACTATGCACCAGCATGCAACTGAAAACAAAAAGAAAACATATTTGTTAGCACGTACATATCCACATAATACAAGTTTATTATTTATCAACATCTGAGCATTTTCCGAAGCTATTTCATTTCTTTTCCTCCCACCCCATCTTTCTCTAGCATTATGCGGAATTTGGACCTGATGCTGTTACGGGTCACCCATGTTAAATGCAGGAAATTTCAACTCATAATTACTATTTTTGTTAGAGATAGGACCTCCCTTCCTTCTGAAACCTGTCTTATGAGGATGTCTTTTAGGTAGTCTACCAGGGAAGAAAGTTGGAGCTGCTGGTTTTGCTGGATCATGAAGGAGGTTAGTTGCCTGGTGGGATGTTTGCAATAATGACTGGGTACAACTGAAAACACTACCTCGGCCTTGCATATTATTCCTAGTGGGGAAGAGTATGGTCAAACCAGGAGGTATTTTTGGTACGGTTGCAAAATACAATTCCAACAATTATAAACGGTCACTGCAATTATGTGTGGTTGCTAGCACTGCATGTAAATGTTTACAGAGATATGGCTGTCCTTTGTGAATAAAACCTAAACATGTGCAAATAGTAAGGGATATATTGACTATATAATGTAAACCCCCTCATCTGGTGCCGGAACAGGCAGGTACTGAGCTACAACATCATGGAATGTCTTAGCTGCCTGTGTTTTCAACTGTGTAAGCAAATTGTGACTAGCTGCATTTAGGGAATAATCATGATCATTTCCAGATTGTTTTTGGTCTTCTGAAGTAACGAATGTTGTTCCCAAATTTTAATCAGACTAACTTTTCCAGTCTGAACCAGATCTAGGCCTTTCATAATACATTTCAATAATTTCCCCTTGGAAGTGTTCACCTGGTTTTGAAATTTAGATAAATTAGTTGCACCTCGCACTGTGTCATGTGCATGTCTGGGAAGAGTTCTATCAATCAATGTTCGAATTTACAATGCCACAGACTTATTCAAATGATTTGCATTTTCTCCGTGTACAATCAACCTGAACTGATTTTCCGTGATATTGTTTGTCAACAAGAGTGGATTTCGCCTATCTTGTTCCGGCACCAAGAATGCTGTCTCAGCAATAAATTTTGCTTTCCAAGCACATTGAAATCAATATGTATTAAGGTAATGTACAAAGCTATTCTTTGTTTGTGCGCTAACAATATAATGTGGGATGTGATTTACTTAGTTGAAAAAATGAGTGCACCATGCTGGTGCGGACACTTTCACGCCAACTACGAATAATACCTTTCAAAGCAGTTAAAATCGGGTTAATGACTATTTTTAGATCGGGATAACTCATAATATTTTCTTTTAAAGCCTTTGTAGCATGACAATTACACAGATCTGAATTCAATGATAAATCCCCACATGCTATTTTGATGTCCCATGCCTTGTCATGTTGCACAACTGGTTGGAATGTGGATCCTGTTCGCAAAGTGTATGGCCTAAGATGAAAAAAAATATATTTTTGTCATCAAAAATGTACAAATGTTGTTCATGCACACAGTTTCTGTCAAGACAAGGCATGTTGGCCATAGTAATTTCTAACTGCATTCTATGTATTTCTGAAATTTCACAGTTACAAATAGCTGCCATACCAATCCTGCCCCTATTTGCCAAGTCACAGTAAGTTAAAGTACTGGTTTTGAAACGTGCTGCGTTTAGATCATGTTTTATGTCATATCCACAAAGTATACCAAACTCTTCCAAACAACTGAGATTTTTATAACGTCCTAAAACAATATGATAATTTCTGTTTGCTTGAGCATCACCTCTCTGAAACATCAGAACAGATTCATAATTTTTCTCCAAAATAATCTCTGCATTCCTCCAATCTGAATGTGTAAGTTTGTCCTTAAAACCGGAGAGACCCTTTCCTAAATAATGACGGTCAATCAAATAATACCTATTTGAAATTTGACGTAAATTGATAGATTTGCTGGATATGGCAGTATTGTCATGTGTAAGTATGCTAGTAGGATTTTTTGCAATATAAATCTGACCAGGTGCTGTTTTTCCAGTCATTCTAGCCCGATCAATTTTGTCTTTCAAATTCTGGGACATACCTGTATGTCTATTTATCTGAGTAGGCTCTGATGGGTGAAATAGTGATTTTTTTAATGCTCAAAAATGTCCCACTAATCTAAGTCATCCATTTTTTAAATCAATTTAATTTCCAGCCACACATCATGTGGGGGTGAACATTTTGAGCTCCCATACTGTGACAGGACATGGATTCTGGCCTACGTGATTTGTGAGTAATGTGATATAAATGACATGCATTACACAGTTTTTGACCATTTAACGTACGCTATTGTGATGTGTGCAGAGTTTCATAATTGACGCACTGGTTGTAATTTGTCAGACTCATATTACATTTTGGACATTCTGTCAAATTTGGTGACATGTCTTTGATTATACAACTACACTGATTTCTACACACAGATGTATGAGATGCACATAACACATTCATAACTACTGCAGTTTTGTTTCAAAAATGTTCCAAATCATCAGACTTAATTGGTATAAAGCTGGCATCAGTTTCTTGAAATTGTTTTTTATTCTGTCTTGCTACATTTGAAACAAATAAAATATCCTCATCACTCATAAATCAAATACTAATACAATTGACAGTGTTTTCCTTGATTGGGCTGTACACAAAGAAGATACCGCCCACGGGTGTGAATGTAAAATTAAGGCAAACAAAACAACAAGATTACTGACAATACTGTCTATGTTTTGATAGCAAACCAAGTTGAAACTTGTTTTGAAGTTCAACTTCAAAATTGTCTTTGTGTACCGAACACGTAAACCCTTAATTTAGCTTAAAAGGTCGTTAAGAAAGACCGCGACGTTTACCCTAGCATTACGTCTATATACTATCTAGCAATAGGACAGTATCTGCATAGATCGGCTGATACAACTTGCCTTAATTTATAAAGGAACACTGGCCAAATTCTTTGGCTTTGCCGATTTTGTACTCAAAATCGTAAAGTTTACTCCACTGGAATTCACTCCAATGCTTACAATTCGAAAAAATATGATTTTAAAAATAATTCATTACCATTAGATTCAACATGTGGCGAAACGATTTGTTGATAGCTTGTATAAAGAAACACTGCAAAGGAAACAATTGTCATGATAACTGTAAGAAATAAATTCCTTATATGTTTATATAAAAAATATGCACGTAGACGTAGATTAAGTGTGGAAGCATACATGAAGGAAGGAATTATACGCGGTGCTTCCTGCCTACCCTGCGCACGCACATTAAAGTTTCCTTCCGTCATAGGGGTAATGTCTAATTCCCAAGATTAAGAGCCTTGGCCGCCAGAGGCACTCTGTGATACCGCCAACCTCATGTGTAGTTGATTACTAATCGTAATCGGTTCGAGTTCTTCGTGATCAGTAATGGTGTATCCGCAGATGTCAAAAAGAGCATTTTCCAAACGTTGGCGCTGAATGCTTCGCGAAGTTGAAGACCATAGGCCTGAGAAACAAATTCATTAATAGGCCTTCAGGGTCAGTGGCGCAGTTTGTGCTGGCATTGAGTGAGTTATGTGGTGAATATCAGTACCCACGTGATTATCTAGATGAGGCTCTGCCTCTGAGAGACATGTTCCGTTGTTCGTAAATTGTTGGTACATAAACACAGGATTTGTTTACCAAATTGGCTCAGACAAACAAGAAGCCTAAGGTGTTTTCTGTTCTTGACTTGAGTGGGGCCTTCAATCAGATGGAAGTGTGCGAGAAGTCGATTCCTCTGCTGACCTTCAACACCCACAAAGGACTCTACAGAATGCGCAGGCTAGCATATGGCGTGAAGACGTCACCGTCCATTTTTCAAGCGACTATGGACAACATCTACTTATCCTGACAGCGTAGTCATCATTCTGGGTGACTTTAATCACACAAATTTGAAGAAGGTACTGCCCAGTTACAAGCAGCACGTAGACTGTGCCACACGCAATAGCAAGGTCCTGGATCACTGCTACACAGTCTTTAAGGATGCGTACGGTGCCACCACCAGGGCTCCCCTCGGAGAGTCCGATCACGCAACGGTCGTCCTCATCCCCACGTACCGACAGAAACTGAAAACTTTGAAGCCATCAAAGAAGACTATCAAGAAGCGGACGGACGAGTCGACTGCAGCTCTTCGTGGATGCCTGGAGTGCACAGATTGGGACATGTTTAAAGAGGCATGTCCTGACCTAGACGTGTACGCTGGAAACCTTGGTTCACCAGGGACATCAAGCAGAAACTGGCAGCGAAGAACGCGGCGTTCATCAGCGGCAGCAGGGAAGAATTCAAGAGAGCTAAGTGCGAGGCGCAGAAGGCGGTCAAGAAGGCCAAATCCGTATACAAACGCTAACTTGAGGACCAGTTCGCTTCCAACAACATCAGATCTGTCTGGAATGGCCTGCGGCAGATTACGCAGTACAAGGAACACGCAGCGGCCACCAACAGCAGTGACCCCTCATTCCCTGATCAGCTTAACGACTTTTACAGCAGATTTGACAAGCTTAACTATTCATCAGAGCAGCGCACACTTCCAGCAGGTACCTCTCTGTCTCCGCCCTTCAAAGTCCAGGAAACTGAGGTGAGGAAACTGTTCAGGAAACACAGCACGCTGAAGGCTTCGGGTCCAGACAACATCTCCACATCTACCGTGAAAAACTGTGCCGACCAACTCCCTGCTGTGTTTACTGACATCTACAACTCCTCTCTCCAGCAGTGCAGAGTTCCAGTCTGCTTCAAAACTTCCACTATCACACCCATTCCCAAGAAGTCCAACATCACCGGGTTGAACGACTACCGTCCAGTGGCACTGACCTCAGTCGCCATGAAAGTGTTCGAGCGCATAGTACTCAAGTACCTGTAGTCGGTCACCGACGGCCTCCTGGACTCGCACCAGTTTGCATATCAAGCAAACAGATCAGTAGACGATGCGGTAGCTTTAGGTCTGCATCACATTCTGAAGCACCTAGAGAGGCCAGGAACCTATGCCAGGATCCTGTTCATTGACTTCAGCTCAGCATTTAACACTATCATCCCATTCAAGCTGTTCGATAAACTTTCATTGTTGAATGTACATCCTGCCATGTGTCACTGGGTCCTTAACTTTCTTTTTCACAGTCAACAACTCTATCTCCAGACCTCTTATCCAAAATACAGGTGCCCCACAAGGTTGTGTGCTATCCCCCTTCCTGTTTACTATCTTCACGAATGACTGTGTCTCCGAGGACCAATCGGTCCTTGTGATCAACTTTTCCGATGACACTACTGTGGAGGGCTGCATTGAGAATGCGAATGAGATGCCACACAGGGAGGTAGTTCAGAGAATGGTTGGCTGGTGTGCGGATAACAATCTCGAATTGAACGTTTCAAAGACTAAAGAAATGATTGTTGATTTTCGTAAAAAGAAGACTCCCATCCATCCTCTTTCGATAAATGGCGTGGAGGTCGAGCAGGTTGAATCTTTTAGATTCCTTGGAACAACAATTTCAAACGATCTCAGCTGGTGCACAAACACACTGTGCATTACAAAAAGGCACAACAACGCCTGTTCTTCCTGAGGCAGCTCAGGAGATTCGGCATTGCTCAGGAGATTATGATACGATTCTACCGCGTAATCATTGAAAGTATCCTCACTTTCTCGATTGTAGTGTGGTTTGGCCGCGCCAGTCAGGAGGAGAAACAACGGCTAGAAATTATCGTGAAGGGCGCATCTAGAATCATTGGGCGCGAGTTGCCATCCATTGAATCTATTTACCATGCTCGCTGTGCGCGAAAATCCAAGAGCATTGTACGGGATACTACCCACCAAGCCAACCATCTCTTTGAACTTCTTTTTGAACAACACATACACACCACACAACACATACAACACACACAACACACACAACACACACAACACACACAACATACACAACACACACACAACTTACACAACACACGCACAACACACACAACATAGACAACACACACAACACATAAAACACACACACAAAACATACAACACACACACACACACACACAACATACACAACACACACACAACATACCCAACACATAACATACACAACATACACTACACGCATACACACACATACAACACACACAACATACCCAACAAACAACATACACAACACACACATAACATACAACACACACACACACACAACATACACAATATACACAATACACACAACATACAACACACACACAACTAACCCTAAACACAGCATACACAAATAAGAACACACACAACATACACAAAACATACACAACACACCGCACAACACATACAACACACACACAACATACACAACACAAACAACACACACAACATACAACACACACAATACACACACACACACACCACACCACACCACACAACACATACAACCACACAACATACACAACACACACAACACACACAACACACACGCAACACACACAACACTTACAACACAACCACACACAACACACACACACACACAACACACAACATACCCAACACACACAACATACACAAAACACACAGCACACAACACACAAACACAACGCACACGCACACACAGCGCAGAACTCACACACACACACACATCGCACACACACACACAGCACACATACACACACACACAATACACACAACACACACAACCTACCCAACACACAACACACACAACATACAACACATACAACACATAAAAAACACACACAACATACCCAACACACAACATAAACAATACACACAACATACACAACATACACAACACACACAACATACACACACATAACACACACACACAACATACAACACACAACACACACACAACATACACTACATACAAAATATACAAAATATACAAAACATACGTAACACACACAACACACACAACACACACGCAACACACACAACACTTACAACACACACACACACAACACACACACACAACACACAACACACAACACAAACAACACACACACAACATACCCAACACACAACATACACAACACACACAACACACACAGCACACACACACACACACACAGCACAGAACACACACACACACATCGCACACACACACACATCGCACACACACACACAAAGCACACATACACACACACACACACAACACACACACACACAACCTACCCAACACACAACACACACAACATACAACACATACAACACACACACAACATACCCAACACACAACAAACACAACATAAACAACACACACAACATACACAACACACACAACATACACACACAAAACACACAAACATACAACACACACACACAACATGCAACACACACACAACATACACAACATATCCTACATACACAATATACACAACATACGCAACACACACAACAAACACAACACACACAATACATACACAACACGCACACCATACAAAACACACAACACATACAACACACACAACATACAGAACACACACAACACACACAACATACCCAACACACATTCACAAAATACAACACACACGCACAACATACACAACACACACAACATACACAACACACACAACATACAACACACACACAATATACCCAACACACAGCATACACAATATACACAACACACACACAACTTACACAACACACACAACACACGCACAACACACATAACATAGACAACACACACAACACGTAAAACACACGCACACACAACATACAACACACACACACACACAACATACAAAACAAACACAACACACACACAACATACCCAACACATAACATACACAACATACACAACACACATACACACACATACAACACACACAACATACCCAACAAACAACATACACAACACACACATAACATACAACACACACACACACACAACATACACAATATACACAATACACACAACATACAACACACACACAACTTACCCTAAACACAGCATACACAACATACACAAATAAGAACACACACAACATACACAAAACATACACAACACACCGCACAACACATACAACACACACACAACATACACAACACAAACAACACACACAACATACAACACACACACACACACCACACCACACAACACATACAACCACACAACATACACAACACACACAACACACAACACACACGCAACACACACAACACAACCACACACAACACACACACACACACAACACACAACATACCCAACACATACAACATACACAAAACACACAGCACACAACACAAACACACAACGCACACGCACACACACAGCGCAGAACTCACACACACACACACATCGCACACACACAGCACACATACACACACACACAATACACACAACACACACAACCTACCCAACACACAACACACACAACACACACAACACATACAACACATACAAAACACACACAACATACCCAACACACAACAAACACAACATACACAATACACACAACATACACACACATAACACACACACACACACAACATACAACACACACAACATACAACACACACACAACATACACAACATACACTACATACAAAATATACAAAACATACGCAACACACACAACACACACGCAACACACACAACAATTACAACACACACACACACACAACACACACACACAACATACACAACACAAACAACACACACACAACATACCCAACACACAACATACACAACACACACAGCACACAACACACACAACGCACACACACACACAGCACAGAACACACACGCACACACACACATCGCACACACACACACAAAGCACACATACACACACACACAACACATACAACACACAACCTACCCAACACACAACACACACAACATACAACACATACAACACACACACAACATACCCAACACACAACATAAACAACACACACAACATACACAACACACACAACATACACACACAAAACACACAAACATACAACACACACACACAACATGCAACACACACACAAAATACACAACATACACAACATATCCTACATACACAATATACACAACATACGCAACACACACAACAAACACAACACACACAATACATACACAACACGCACACCATACAAAACACACAACACACACAACATACAGAACACACACAACACACACAACATACCCAACACATACAACACACATTCACAAAATACAACACACACGCACAACATACACAACACACACAACATACACAACACACACAACATACAACACACACACAATATACCCAACACACAGCATACACAATATACACAACACACACACAACTTACACAACTTACACAACACACACAACACACGCACAACACACATAACATAGACAACACACACAACACATAAAACACACGCACACACAACATACAACACACACACACACAACATACAAAACAAACACAACACACACAACATACCCAACACATAACATACACAACATACACAACACACATACACACACACACACACACACACACACACACACACACAAGACGCACACACACAAACACACACGCACAACACAGGGAGGTAGTTCAGAGAATGGTTGGCTGGTGTGCGGATAACAATCTCGAATTGAACGTTTCAAAGACTAAAGAAATGATTGTTGATTTTCGTAAAAAGAAGACTCCTATCCATCCTCTTTCGATAAATGGCGTGGAGGTCGACCAGGTTGAATCTTTTAGATTCTTGGAACAACAATTTCAAACGATCTCAGCTGGTGCACAAACACACTGTGCATTACAAAAAAGGCACAACAACGCCTGTTCTTTCTGAGGCAGCTCAGGAGATTCGGCATTGCTCAGGAGATTATTTAACAAGATTTAACAAGATTGCCATCCAGAGAATTAACTCTAGATGGCAGGTGGACAAGGAAGCCCTTTGGCTTATCGAGAGTCCAACCCTTTTATCTACATATATCCAGCCCTTCTGAGGTATGTGTCGATTTTATTTTTAAACATATTCACACTACTAGCACCCACACAATCATCAGATAATCTGTTCCATTCATTCACAGTCCTTTGTGAAAATGAGAACTTTCTCACGTCTAATCTACACTGCTCCTTTACTAATGTAACTTCATGTCCTCTAGTCTTTCTATCTTTCTTAACTGAAGAAAACATATTTCTATCAATATTTTCATAACCATTCAATATTTTAAACACTTCTATCTGATCTCCTCTCAATCTCCTGGTCTCTAGTGTTGTTAAACCACATTCTTTTAGGCGTTTTTCATAACTAAGATCCCTCAGTTTTGGTATCATTTTAGTCGCTCTCCTCTGTACTCTTTCTAGCATATCTATGTCCTTCTTGCGGTATGGCCTCCACGCTTGTATACAATATTCTAAATGAGGCCTAACTATTGTTTTGTACAGCGGTATTATTAGTTCTTTTTCTTTATATGCTATATTTCGCCTAATCAATCCAAGGATTTGATTTCCCTTTGAAGCTGCAATTCCACACTGCTCTGAAACCTTCATGTCAGCACTAATTGTCAGCCCTAAGTCTTTTTCTTTTACAGTAGTACTTAGTACAGTTCCCCCCATTGTATATTCTACGTATTCGTTCCCATGTCCTGTGTGGAGGCATTTACATTTCCCAAAATTGAACAACATTTGCCACTTTTCAGACCATTTGATCAACCTGTCAAGATCATCTTGTAAATGCTGTCTATCCCCATCACTTTTAATCCTTCTAAACACTTTTGTATCATCTGCAAATTTCAACACCTTGCTAGCTATATCATCGTCCAAATCGTTTATATATATTAAGAATAATATAGGTCCCAGTACTGATCCCTGTGGAACCCCACTCAAAACTGATTTCCAGTTTGAAGCCTCCCCAACAACAACTACCCGTTGTCTTCTGTCAATCAGCCATTTTTCTATCCAGTTAATTATACAATTTCCTATGCCATGGGCTTTTAGTTTAAGCAGTAATCTCTTATGTGGCACTTTGTCGAAAGCTTTTTAAAAATCTAAGTAGATGATATCTACTGGTGATCCATCATCTACCCACTTAGTGATATCTTCCAAAAAACATAACATATTTGTTAAGCATGACCTCGCTTTTAGAAACCCATGTTGAGATGGGTTTATCAAGTTATGTTTAACAAGAAAATCCACCATGTGATATTTAATTAGTCTTTCTAATAATTTACAAATCACTGATGTTAAACTCACTGGTCGATAGTTCTCTGACTTGTTTCTCGAACCTTTTTTAAATAACGGTATAATGTTTGCTTCTTTCCATTCTAAAGGAACTACTCCCTCTTCTAATGACAAGTTGAAAACTGTTGCAAGCGGTATGCTAATTTGTTCTACAATTTCCATTAGTAGTTTGGGTGGAATACCATCCACTCCAGGTGATTTATTTTCCTTCATAGCCCTAATTTTCTTAGCTACCATTTCTGGGGTTACAATTAACTGTCTTAAATAGTCTGATTCTGCCCCCTTGAACTTAGCCTCTGGTACTGGCAGTGAACTAGTGTCTTCTCTGTTAAACACTGAACTAAAATACTCATTTAGGTCTTCAGCCATTAAGAATCCTTCTGATATTATATTTCCAGCACTATCTTCTAGAGGACCGACCTTATCCTGAACTTTCTGTTTGCTTCGAACATACGCATAAAAACTCTTGCTGTCATGTTTTATATTACAAGCTAATTGATGTTCATAGCTTCTCTTTGAATTTATAATTTCAGCTGATGCTTGGTTTAGTGCTTCTTTATCAATGTTGTAGTCTTCGTCATTGCCAGTACGTCTATATGACTTCCACATAATTTGTTTATACTTAATTTTTCTAATGGCTTCTTTCGATAAGTATTTCTTTCTGGTCCGTTTCCCTTGTTTTTTGAAGGGAACAAATTTATCTACGATGCACTCTATTTCATTCTTTAAGATATTACAGCATTCTGTTGCTGTCTTATTCTTCAGTGTATTATTCCAGTCTATCTTTGCTAAATATTTCCTCATTTCCTTATATCTTCCTTTGTGGAAATTTCTCCTGAACTGCTTTTTATTATTTCTTTCTGATTTTACTTTGATGGTAAAATGTATCTGGTTGTGATCACTACTTCCCAGAGGCTCACATAATTTAACATTGTCAACTAATTCATTCTGTGAGGACAAAACTAAGTCTAACACATTCTCTCCCCTGGTTGGTTCTAGCACATGTTGAGAAAGGAAACTATCTTGTACTAAAACTAAAAACTTGTGGTCCTCACTGCCCATACTCTGTAGAGATTTCCATTGTATATGCCCATGGTTAAAATCCCCCATAATAACACAGTCCCGTTTGCTCACTTCCCTTATAGCGTTTTGTATTTTTTCATTCTCTTCTATGCTTATGTTTGGACTTCGGTAAACTAATCCAACCGTTAACGTTGAGTTTCCTGTAACTATGTTACACCAAACAGCTTCTTCGCAATCTGCTTCTCTGTCTAATTTTATTTCATAAGCCTGGATAGATTCTTTAATATATAAAATAACTCCACCTCCCCTTCTTCCTATTCTATTTTTCCTAAACATTACATATCCTGTCAGTTCCAATTCGGCATCTGATATATCGGTGGTTGCCCATGATTCGGTTATACCTATTATGTGAGGGTCAATATCTTGTACCATAATGTTTAGTTCATTTCTTTTGTTTACTATACTCCTTGCATTTAAACAAACACATTTATACCCAGCTTCCGAACAGTTTCCAGACTGTTCTTTGCTGAATTATTTTTGCTGTCTTGATCTATGCCTCCAGTTTCAGGCTTCTCTGCGAGTCCCCCCTGCGAATTTAGTTTAAATAGATGCAACCTGTCCCACTGTCAACATATCGCAGCAGATTCTCTGAGAATACTGCTGTCCCCTTTCCACTTAGATGGAGGCCATCTCTCATGTACATATCTTCTCTCCCAACAAAATACCCCCATAAATCGATGAATCCCACGCCCTCTTCTTCACACATCTGCTCAATTAGTGCGTTGATCGCCATCCTCTTACAGTTTCTGTATACTGCCCCTTCCTCCCATTACTGGCAAAATTTCTGAGAGAACAACCTGTTCCACTCTTGTCTTCT